>JACATO010002732.1:600000-752500 GCA_018389105.1 Nautilus pompilius
CTCAGTCTCATATTGTTAAACTTGTGTGAAGAGAAATGGACTGATCTTGAATTTACCAGTAACTAAATCATTAGATTACTTAAAGTGGAAGTTGGAATTTTGCTCTAGAAAATATAAAATTATTTTAAAAACAAGAAATGTATAATAATTATTAGTCTGGGAGTTGTTATCAACATAAGTCGAAAATCTGAAGAATAACGCATTTCAGCTGCTAACAAAGCTAATAGAATGTTAAGACTAGTTAATTCAAATATGGAACACAAAGCAAAGCCATTTTAGTTCTAGTTATTCTTAATTACGCCATGCAGGAGCAGATAGCTTTCTTAAGAATGTCTACACTTGTTAATATTAAAGTCATAATTACATGCTGGCTAACATTTTGGCATAACTTAAGAAACAGCTTTCTAGTAATAGAACTTATTGGATGGAATAAATTACTGACAAAAGCATTCAATAGCGATTGTATAGAATATAAACTCTCTTCCCCTGGGAACCTTTCATAACCCATGATGCCCTTTTTTTTGCTTTCTTGGAACTACCAAACAAAGGTCAAGTCAACATCTGTATTCCATGTAAATATGGATTTTCCATGATATTTTTCAACAGAGATGTCTGCTAAGTTTAAACTGTTTAATAGTGTTACATTTTTTTTTTTTATCTGTAGCCAGGCAAATGGCACATTCAAAGGTTGGTGTTTTTTTTTTCATTTGTTTTCTAGCTGTTCACCGAAGGCATAACCAATAAGCTGATTGGCTGCTACCTGGATTCTAACAAGGTTGACATGGTACTGGTACGACTCTTTGGTAAGAACACAGAGCTTATCATTGACAGAGATGTGGAGTCCTCCATGATGACGCTCCTTTCCTCGTACAAAATGGCCCCCACTGTTTACTGCAGGTTTGCAAACGGTGTGTGTTATGGGTATATCCCGGGCTATCCACTGGATGAGAAAATGGTGTGCAAAGACAACATTTTCAGGTAAACAAGAGGAGTTTATTACAGGAAACCATACACCATAGCTTATCCAAGACCCTGCGGAAATCATCTTGAGATTTTTCATATATTGGTGTAGATGTCAGTGGTAATTCATTCCATTTATACAAGATTTTCTTTAATGACAAAAAACTTCAGGTGTCAAACATGGGAACTTGTAGCTAAAAGGTTTTGAGTTATTGAGCTATATAAAAGGCTATTATCATGTATCATATATATAGAGATGATAATAGTAGCCTCTTAAATTGGATTCTTTGGATATGATGAAGTTGCTATTATCCAAGAACAGGGGTCTGTCATGGCGTAGAGACAGCATATAGGCTAATTATTGTAATCATTCTTGCCCACAGATTTTTTTGCGGACACCTTTCCACTGCAGGTTAAGTATCTGGTAGACAGGTGTGGTGTATCCACCATGTATCTCAGAGACTATTTATATTCCTCTCCTTAATTTTTGAGAGCTTATAACAGAACCAATAAGAATGTATTGTGGCAGTTTGGGCTCTGCTGTATTTTAATTGCTGAAATGGCTTAAGTGGTAATTAAAAGAAAATGAGTATCTTGTGTTAGCATGGTTCAGCTGAAAGTTATTATCTGTTTAAGCCTCTAAAGTGGAAAAATATAAGTTGCTCTATCCTTATAGTTTATAACAAACAGTTAATATTTTATGCTCAAAAAACAAACAAACAGAATGTAAGGAAGAGTTTTATAGTATCCTAACCCTTCAGCTTGCAACGTAGAATGACTGGGACCATAGAAACCCAAAGAGGATGATGGAATAAATGCAAATGCGCATATTGTCACTGAACTACTCTATGTTCAGACACAAAATATAAATTTTAAAAAAATGAGATGTGTGTATATTTTTCTAAAAATCCAATATTGAGTTATGTAGCGTGAAATACTTATTGCAATTTTAAGTAAAATTTAGTGGAAACAAAAATAAATAGAGTAAATAGTTATGGTCGTAAACCTGGGAAACACGAAAAGAAGAAAAACCTGAACCTAGAATGTTTCAGCTGGAACTTGGTCAGTTTTTAACCAAACAACCTCAGAAAAACAGAATAAAGGGCCCACTTATGATATAGAACGAACTGAAGCGTCATGACCATGATGGATTTTTGTCTTGTTTCCGTTAAAATACTTAAAGATCTGTTTTGCTGCCCTGTGCTGAACACACCACACATCTTGGATCATTAATTATGGTAGAAATAAATAGGAAAATAATTCTTGTATTTTTAAAAATTTTTTTTTTTTACTTAAAAATATTACCCAAGTATGAAACTGACACAGACATTCAAAATTATAATTTATAATATTTTTTTAAAATGGTGAAACTTGGAAAAGTTTTAAATAGTTTAATTTCTAAAAGTAGTAATTATAAATTATTGCATTTTAGAAAGTTTCACCTGGATCATTGCTCTGTGAGCTTCGCTTAAACAAAGGTAAATTAGTTTGGTGAAATCGATACAGTTTGGCGTGATTTTGTTGTTCTAGATAATTACTGCGAGACACCTTGGTTGAGATTTAGAATTTTTACTTTGTGATAACATTAGATTTAAAATAAAAACGTGTATAGTTTACGATAAACAACAGTATTAGATTACCAATGGCTCTCTTGAGTGTGACATGTATTTATCATAAATACTACAAATTATAAGGGGCTGGTATGAACATTTATCCGAAGATAGCCCTGTCCGATACACAAGCTGCAATTCTATATTTGAAGGGATGAGTTGAAATGGCATTTACATGGAAAGAATAAATATTTACTTTTGAATTCCTAAAGTGCAGATGTTGATTGCGGCACAATTAAGGGATCGTTGCTGGTCTTGAATGTGTTTTTAAAAAAAAGGGGGGGTTCTATATTTTGAGATTGAGATTGTTCTCTTGTAGAATTGTGACTCTGAGTTTTTTGGGTTTTGTTTCGTCTCGTCTCAGACTAATCGCCAAAGAAATGGCGTACCTACATAGCATACCACCACCGGCAGCAGCAGAGTCTAATAAGAAGTTTGCAGGAGTGGGAAATATGGACACCAAGCCTTTTTTGTTTCCCAAGCTGAGGAGTTTTTTAAATAGGATCCCCGACAACTTCAATGATCCCAAACAGCAGGAAAGGTAGTGTGCACAATTTTTTATCCAAGCAGAAGAGCTGACCAATGTTTGTGAACATGTTTACAAAGAGGGGGAAACTTGTTTTTTGTCACCCCCCTCCCTCTCCCACTCTTCTGAAAATAGAATACCCTTGAAATAGTTTTCCCATCAAATATCAGGATGTAACATTAATCTCCTGTGGAGTGAATGGTCCAGTTAAATGTTTCTGTGGCGTTTTTTTTTGTTGGCTAATTGTTGCTCCAGGCTCCACCAGAACAGTCTGTAAATGTTCTGTGTCTCGAACTCACCTGTAAACTGATGCAGTTTCTCAGAAATAATGCATGTAATGATCAAGCCTCTTAATTCCTCGCATGTTGATTCTTAGCCAGAGAAGTAAACTTAAATGACAGCCCAAATCCATAATTTTTGTTTAATATCTTAATGATAGATTCATAAATATATATTTTTGTATATGTATCAAGCAATGGAATCTTAATGTTTAAATAGTTATTTCCTGTTTTTTACTGTACATTTATTTCTTATATAGCATATTGATAAAATAATATAATGGTTACAAGGAAGCTGGAAGATATCACAGCTTATACAAGGTTTTCAGGCTTAAGAAGTATCCATAGATAGCATAGGATAGTGGTTACAAGGAAGCTGGAAGATGTTACAGCTTATACAAGGTTTTCAGGCTTAAGAAGTATCCATAGATAGCATAGGATAGTGGTTACAAGGAAGCTGGAAGATGTTACAGCTTATACAAGGTTTTCAGGCTTAAGAAGTATCCATAGATAGCATAGGATAGTGGTTACAAGGAAGCTGGAAGATGTTACAGCTTATACAAGGTTTTCAGGCTTAAGAAGTATCCATAGATAGCATAGGATAGTGGTTCCAAGGAAGCTGGAAGATGTTACAGCTTATACAAGGTTTTCAGGCTTAAGAAGTATCCATAGATAGCATAGGATAGTGGTTACAAGGAGGCAGGAAGATGTTACAGCTTGCAATATTGCCAGGTTTGAGAAGTGTCCATAGATGGTATAGTATAGTGATTGCAAGGAGGTAGGAAATCATTACAGCTTATACAATGCCTGAAGGTTTGATAGGAGTTCATGTACCTTGAACTGATTCACCCTAATTCTGCACAGCATTTTTTAAAAATATCATTACATGCTAATTATCATCCTTAGTATAAAAATGTGTGTTTGCTGCAAGTGTTATATGTACTTGAGCAAAGTTTTTGGTTTTAGTTTTGATATTTTGAATAAAGTTCAGGTAAAGCTCTCTAGAGAACTAGCTAATCTAGATTATCCTCTTTTTAAATAAAAGTTCCAGATTCTCTTAGCATACAGGGTGTCCGTAAAGTTACTATACAGTCTTACAAGTTACTGGTCGTTGTTTCAATGCCGGTACGATGACATTTCTCAGTTTGTCCAGGTACCTTTCTCCTGTAACAGTTCCGTCGAAGAACTGTGGACCCACAATTCCATCAGACGATATTCCTGCCCAGACAGTTATTCCAGGCTGGTTCAATTGGGACGTGATCGTAAACTGGTAAACTGTATAGTAACTTTACGGACACCCTGTATAGTGTTTTACTATAGTTCTGTACTCATTTTGTAAAAAATGGCTGGGACACATTTCAAAATTAATTTTTATGGATTGTGCTTTTAGTTATCTGAACTTATCATTTGATGCAATGAATTTTAATTAATGTGAAGAAATAGTAAAGTAGCAGTGCCAGTCTGCTAGTGGAGTGAAATGAAAGCTCTCATTTTCTAAATAATACTGCAAATTACATACATGGAAACTTTGTCTGAAAATGGCAGACACGGGTAATAAGGAGTCTCTATGGACTGGAGACCTAAAATGCGGGTATGGGACATGATGAGCCATTTGTATAAAATCTGGCACAGTAATTCATTGTAGGTCTGGGATGGCTGGTGGCTCTATGTTTAGACTTCTGGACTGCCAAGGCTAAGGGCACGAGTTTGATTCCCAGTCTGGGTTGGCTTGGTTTGGCGTAACTTCCCTGGCATGATTTCTTCTTGAGCTTCTTCACCAGCTGGCTGTTTGGGTTCCTCGAGGCTCTCTCCAGTTTCCTCCCACATCTAAAAAAATGAAGAGTTCTAGTAGGGATTTTCCCACCAAAGTCAGAAGTGTCAAAGGGACCCCCCCACATTTGGCACCAAATAGGCAGCGCGCTCTAGCAGATAAGCATGGCACTATGTTCCTTGCCAGGGTTGTCTCCAATGTAAGAGAACTTATCTCCATCATTTCTGAGACTGGCGCATGATGCAACAACAAGAAGTCACAGGTGAGTTTTGTCTAAAGCTTCCCATGGTGAAACACCTTTATTTTTTACTTTACAGGTATACGAGAGAAGTTCTAAGTGAGTTCAACCTTGAAGCAGAATATGAAGAACTGCATACTCTACTACAAGACACAGATTGTCCGATAGTGTTGTGCCACAATGATCTGCTACTGAAAAACATTATCTATAATGAAACAGAAGGTACGTTTAGTATTATTGTCTGTTCCTGCTAGTAGTGTAATTATGATTGCTGCTACTGCTGCTGGGAACATAAAATACATTTTTAAGCTTTTATTTAAATTTATATTTAATTGCATAATTTCATGACGAGTCAGTGTAACTCATATTTGATGATATCTTTATTTCTTTCACTTTTTGTTACTTTTCTTTCAGCTTGTATTTCTAAATTATAATTTCATCCCTGTGCACAACACGTTTAGGAATTTATTTCTTTCATTTCATGTTATACTTCTCAGAAGCACAGCTGTTATCTTCTTTTTTAGACAAAATACATTTCATTGACTTCGAGTACACTGGCTTCAACTACCAGCCATACGATATAGGGAACCACTTCTGCGAGTATGCAGGTGAGTATAAATACCGGATTCTTTGGTATTAAGACTACAGGTTTAGAAAGAGATAGGAGGAAAACACTGCATAGTTCAATTAGAAATAACTCACCTTGTACTGATACCAAGTTTATCAAAGCAGAACAAAAGGGCATTTGATAACAGTAGTTAACTTTTAAATGCACCTTAAGAGGTAGTAGAGCGCAAATACCTGAACCCAACCCCAAGCGGAGGCCAGGACAAAGTTGTCTGTGAGTGTTATATGTGCAGAATAAATCAAGTCAAGACTGAAAAAAACTGCATGCAATTTAAATATTTTTTGTCTTTACTCTAAATAATTCTAGAAAAAGCCTTTTGGTTATTATTTTCAGAACATGGTAGAATCAGCATGAAAGACCAGTTTTTCAGCTTGCACTCTGGTCTTAGAGGATTATCCTGTTGGAAAACAATCCAGGCCCTTCCGGGCAGCTGTCTGTACTGTTATTACTGTTTTTTTTAAAAGGCTGGGGAAGCTCCTAGTGTATTAAAAAACAGACAACAAAGAACAACTGATGTCCCTGTATAGTCATGACTGACTTTGAGCAAGAGGTGTACTGTAGATGACTTGAAGACTCTCAGACAGACAGTTATTCTACTGCTCAATGTTAGGTTGGAATTTTCATCATAAATTATAAAAAAAAACAGCACCTGCCTGCTTTTTACTGTGCCTGATGGGAGGTGGGGGGGGGGGAGAGAGAAAAGATAGAGATAAAAAGAAACCAAAAACTACGTTAACAAATAGAAGAAATGGTGTGTAAGCATTCTCTTAATCAGATATTGACATTGATAATGAAAATTTGGCGTATTATAGCTGCACCCGTGTGTTTTTTGTTTTTAACCCTAACCCTAACTCTCTTCCATTTAAAGAACGCAGTCATGTTCCCTATCTTCCCTTTCAGATGGTGCAATTTGAAATGTTGGTAACGTGCACACACACACACACAAAGTATGTTGGAACTTCATTTTCCTTTCACGATAATCAATTTTATAAGTCTTAAAAGTTCTTGATTTTTACACCTAGTCTAGCTTGTCCACCTGTCCAGCCTGCAAGGAGAGTTCGTTCTCCTCAATATGTCAGACAGTTGTAAGGCTGTCAGCCACACCGGCCAGGGTGCATGCTTGAGAACCCTTTCCAGACGAAGTTGGTTGGTATTCGTTTTTGGAAACATCCCAGGGGGGTTTCCTTGTTGGGGATGCTAAAAAGTCCCCTACCAGAGCTCGTTCTGTTTAGCCGCGTGAACAATCCAGACTGCCAGGAGAACGAGGCTGGTAGAGGAGGAGAGGAGGAAACGAGGCCATATGGCGAGCCAAAACCTGCACTCGTTCTCCACCAGCCAACGGCATAGTGACTAAGAGACAGGGACAGGTATTTTGCTAATAGTTTCTAAGAGTAGATAACTGACTGGCAAATCTCTGAGGGTGTAATGAGGATTAAGGAGGAAAATAATGCAGAGTAATGTTAGTACATTGTTTGTGAAGCCCAACTGATGAAGTGTGTGAAGAGACCGTGTGTCTACCTGCCCTAATGCTTGTGAAGAACGTTGTTCTCACTAAGGTAGCTGTGTTTCAGCTGCTACTGAAGCTGACACCTGCCAGGATGATCAGCTAGAGCACATTTCACACACCTGATAAGACCACATCTCGACTAACTCTTGGCCATTTAGGAGTCTTTAGTTTATTTAAAAATAAAAAAAAAACCTGCTTGGAGAGGGTTTAACATCTAGAAGTTTTACATTCATATTAGTTTTAGAATTTGGTTTTGTTGTTTTAGGTTAAAGCCATTCTTAAAAGAGTTTTTAGTATGAGATGGTTGGTATGAAGTGGAAATGTTTAAAGGATTAAGGGATTTTCTGGAGTGAGAACAGTTTTCATGTAGGTGATATTCCAACTGTATGCTTGATTTGGAAGTGGACACGTATTTGTTTCAGTGGACATAAGTTTGAAATATCTATTTTTGGTACCCATAACTTTTTTTGGAAAGAATTCTGACCACATTGCACCAACTGCAGCATTATAGGAGAATTTAGTTGTCTCTGTTAGTTTGTAAGTTTTAAATGGATATGTCAAGTTTGTTAAACAGTTAAGGAGAAAACACTGCCAGGGTGTTCCAGTGAGTTTTCGAGGCTATCATGGTTACCATAGAAACAAAAACAAACTGCGCACCCATGTATCTTAGGTTGGATATAAAGTGCATTATATAAACTTTCTTTATAAGTTGGTTAGAGTATTCCCCCCGATGACCCAGTAGATTAAGTCTTGACAGACTTGTGTGAACAGGTTTTAAATCATCATCTAACAGCAATGGCGAGGTCTCACAATTGCATCGTCGCACAAAACAAAGAAACTGTTTTCCAGGTCTTGTAATTGTTAGGAACTTTTTAATTTGCTACACCGAAGGCATTCACCCTCCTCTTAGTAAGGTCTTATAGAATAATAAAGGGCTTACGCGATAAGGCAGATAATTCAACCTCATAGCAGTTTTAATTGGATATATGTTGTAAAAAGACAAAACTAATTATTTAGTTTCTTTTATTTGTCAACTTTTAGATTTCCCCTTTTTCTTCTTATTTTTAAAAGTGAATATTATTTACAATGTACTAAACTTTACCGTAGAACTTTTCTCCCCCCCCCACACCTGCCCCGTGCAGTGTATATAGTAGGGTTAACATTAGTGATGGAAACCAATTGTTTTTTTTGTTTTTTTTTCTCCCTTCTGTGATTCCAGTTTTTGTGAATACCGGTTTATGTAATTAACCAACGTTTCTAATACTCTGTTATCGCAGTTTTGATTTTGTGAAAATTGTTTACAGTGAACACCTGACATCCTCCAGCTCTATAAAAGCATGAGGTGAATCTAGCTGTCTCTAATGTTTCTTGGATTGAGGAACGTTAAGATTATTCAGTGTTTAAAAAAAAATTATATCCAACCCAAGTTTTACGTTTTTGTTAAGCGGGAAAGGGGAGATACACATTTTTTCTTTATTTTTTTACTGGTAAAATTATAATATACCTTTATGTTGGGAACATCTTTCTTTCCTTTTTTGGAATTTTCACGACAGGCGTAGACGAGGTTGACTATAGCCGCTATCCTGATGAGGCTTACCAGATGAAATGGTTGAGGGTGTATTTGGAATTTTACCAGAAAGCTTCTGGGAAAAGCACCAGCTTCACGGATGAGGATGTTCGAAAACTCTACGTACTGGTCAACAAGTTTGCCGTGGTAGGTTGGGTTATGGAGATCCCAAACAGCAATGTTCTCCCCAACCCTCCGTCCGTTCTGGATGTTCCCTTGTTCGTGAAGCGATTCTTCATCGAAAGCTTCACATTTGTGGCGAGTTCTCTTTTCTCTTAAAAACAAACAAGCAAACTTTGCAAAATGCATCTTCTGTTGACATCGTTTTACCTAACTAAAGGTGCACGGGATATTCACCTGGAGAAGCTGCCATACCTAACTAACAGTTCCCTCACATCATTCACCTGCAAAGGTCACACACAATGAAATAATTTCTAAAGCAGGTCATGACATCAGGCACATGTAGTAGTAGTAGTAATAGTACTAGCAGCAGTAAGTGTCATGTGAACCCAAATGAAATGTGTACACAAAGGTTCAAAGATATTTTCCCCATTATAAATCTTTTTCTTTTTTGGTATGCTTAGTTTACACGCTATAATTCTAACATTTTATCACCATAAAAGGATGTGGTCAATCTCTTTAAGAGTACCAGTGATGTGAGGTCTTATTCAGCCTCAGTAAAGGGAAATAATCTTCTATTTTAGTTATGATCCACTCAAAGTTGCAGTGTTTCTGAAATCTGTCTCCTTTTTCATATACTTGGTTTTATTCTCCAATACAATTCCCAGAGTCAAGAGAAAGCTATTGTCCATCTTGAAAAGTGTTTACACTAGCTACATCAGTGAGTGAAATTCCAGGGAGTCTACACATGGACTCTCTCTCTTCCTGAACTTAGGGTTTGAATTTCTCCCATGACAGTAGTCAAATTATACAACTTTTGGTATAATCATCAGATTTTAGGTTATCATCTTTTAGTCAGGTTTTTTTCTTTCATTTTTAATCTTTTTCTCTAATTGAAGTCTCTCTATATCTAAGACCTAAATTGTTTCTAGGACCAATTAAAAAAAAATAATGGCTAGAAGGTAAGGATTTTCTCCTCATATATTTGTTTAACGTCAATTTTTTCGATACAGTCAAAACATTGTATAGATACACTGGCTCAGTTTGTCACTCTTTCATTGTCTCTGGCTCATTTTAATTCTAAATATCTAATCCTATGAAGATGCTGTGCCAGGGGTCTATAATCCCCCCATAAAGCAATAGTGTTTTTCGTTTGTAGACATATGAACCTTTCTAAAAATTCTTCTTTGTGGTCTCTGCTTAGTGTTAATTTTTCCTATCTTTCTTCTTGGTGGCTGGGTAAATAAAAAACAGAACCCCCCCTTTTATCCTTCCCTTCCGGTTGGAATTAATAAAAATAAAAAAACGGCCCAAGCTCCTCTCTCTCTCTTAGAATCTTAAGGACACACAGAGAGAAAACTCTGTTCTAGAGGGTTCAGCCTGGATAAACCTACCTCTCCTGAGCGTATTAGACTACAAAGGAGTTTGGTAGCCCACTGCTCTCGCTAGGATGAGGTACACTAACACTAAGAAAAAATAGTACAGGTCGAAATAAGACCTCACTCATAAACAACTGAGGCGGCCGGTCGTGGAACCGACCCAGCTACACCACATACACTTGCAAACTTAACAAACAGGCCATAACAATTACACCACACCACCCCTCCCAAAAGTTCTATCCCTATTCAGGGGGTTGGTGCCAGGGAAGATAACTTACTGTTTAACATGGCTGCTGCCAAGACTAAATCACCTCTGGAGTGAACTCAGCATATTTACACGCATTCTGCACTCTAACTTATACCCCCCTTTTTTGAAACCATTATTCTGACAGTATATCACAGTATAGTAAAAATAAACTTTGAGGTGGTGAATGAAAAGCTTTTATCTATTCCACATTTAAACATTTTGTGAATTGATGCAGAATTATTTTCATCTTTGTTTGAAAAAAAAGAAAAGAAAAGGGAATAGTGAAATTTATGTTAAAATTTTCATTTATTTTTCAGATGGCTCACTTCCTGTGGGGAGTTTGGGCTTTGATCCAAGCCAAACATTCCACTATTGACTTTGATTTTCTTGGGTAGGTATCTTTTCTCCCTCTCCTCCTCCTCCTCCTCCATCTTTTAGTTCTCAAGGAATATTAAGGAAAATACTAAGGGAAACCAGTTTTTAGTCAAACAAAAGGTTTATATTTTGTATGGTGTTTTGTTTTGTTTTTGTTTTCATTTATTTTAATTTTATTTATTGGAAGCTGCTATGACTGTCACTCTTTTCTAATTGTCCTTGGGTCTCTTTTGTTATAATTTTTAAATCTTTTGAAAACCACATATCTCAGGAGTCAGCTGTTAAACAGAGACCTTAGAAGTATCGTTGGGGCAGTTAATGGAACCAGATGTGGATAAATGTCTCCTGAAGCTCAGTTTTGTTGCTGGGCAGCTTCAGGACCATCTTATTCCCCATTAGTTGCCAGCATTTTTTCACAGGATTAAGATCTAGGGTGCTTCTGAGCATGCTAGGGTCTGAATTATGGTCTCTTAGTGGTAGTCCATTTGAAGTTTATAAATGGAAAATAAATTGCAAGATAATATGAAAAGTTGAATAATTAAAATATAAGAATTTAATAATAATAAGATTATTATTAGGTCTGTTGTCTTTGTTCTGTGGCAAAGAGCAGAGATATCCTGGATAATGCAGCCAGTGTTACTTTCAGCTGCTTCTCCAGGATTTGGAAGTAGTTAACAGCTTTCATAGTACCACTGACAAAGAGTGAACTGGCTGGAAATGAATCCTTACACTCTTTGGCCTTGAGGATGCTTCTAGTGGTCAGGCAGTCTGGGTGGTTCCTTCTCTTGACATCACTAGGATTGTTCTATGTTGGTTGGGCTTTAACTCACCTGAGAAGATCACCACGTGACATGCTCTTTGGCTGGAGACTTCATGGGTGTTGAGAGACCGGCTGGCACTGGCCAGGCTCCCTGATTCCCCCCTCTCCATGCCTGTTTTAGGTCTGTAGCAGCAGCACTGTTCATGGAGGCTCAGGTGCACGTAACTGGTTCTCTGAAGCAATGACAGCCCTTCTCTTCTTTTTTTCTGTCTCCATGATTAATATTGTTGGTCTCATGGTGAAGCAAAATAGAAGTGAGCCACTGTAGGTTGGTTTTATCCCACACTAGATATACACTCAATCTTCCATCACTTGGAGCAACAATAACAAATTTCATTAACCCAACAATTTTCCTCCCCATCTCAAACTGGCTACAAAATTCAGGAAAGTCAGGAACTAACAAAGACTAAAAAAGGTGAGGGGGTTATTTCACGGTGCAGCTGGAGAACTCGTATTAACCAACATAAGGATGCCATTTTCTACTGCAGTGATCTAGAGAAATTACATATGACACAAACATACTGTTTTAGGTTTTTATAATGTTATGAAACAATTTTGTCTACCACTACTACAGCAGTGTGAACAGGTGTGTTCAAATTTATGTTTTTTCTTTATGACAGGTATGCCATACTAAGACTAAACGAATTCCATGCCAAGAAAGACCAGTTCTTGTCACTCAAAGTCTCAGCATAGATTCTGCATTTGGAAAGAACAATATCAACACCTTACAAGTAAACAAATAAGTAAATGAGTGAAATAAGAAAGCAATTTAAGGCAGCTGTTTCATTCTTTGTTTGATAAAATATGCAAATTTTAACCAAGAAATCGAAATATTAGATATCAGACTATTTAAAACAGATTGTTGTGCTAAAGATGTCTATTAACCAGTATTTGGCTTGTTATATCTATTTTGTTTTCCTTTGTTGTTATAGAAACAAAGAGTGTAGATGCTGAATCATTTTATCTGATCAGTTGATACTTAATCAGGAAAATTTATCTTTTTATTTGTGCGTGTCTACAACAAAGAAAACCAAAAAAATTTGCTCAAATTATATATTTTTTTCCATGGCTGCCATTTTAACATACAATACAATTTTGTGTGTCTTGAGAATATTCTGGGGGGCCCCAATCCACTTCAGGAGTTTTATCATTTTGTTTTGCATGCATTCTCTCCATCCTGTGGATGGACAGTTTTAACACGTACACATAGTTGCGTGTATGATACAGTTTGTTGTTTCTGCTCTACCTGATCAATGATTTGGGACCTTATTCTGACGTGAATTGCATTCACAAAGTTCCAACAATGATTCCATTACCACCAGTCCTGGTTCTACCTCCCACAATGCACAAAATACAGGATTATATCATCTTGCAAGTGTAAACCACACATGACCAAAGCAGTTTTTTTTATGGTTAGCACTGTACCAAACTCACTCTTGTCTCTGTGCTGTGGTTATGACCGGTTGAAATGTTTGGTAGCAGAACTACTGGGGGAGTGACAACTGTTATTGACATGAAATTATGTTTTAAATTTTTAAAAATGTTTTTGCTCCCAAACATCATCTGTGCATTTAAGCAGGTTGGCATGTTCTTCCACAGAAAATTCACCATCTATTCCCACAGTGCTCTGAAAATGATAGCTGACATTTTCATAACATTTTCACAAATAGCATAAATGCACCTGTCATTTTTTGTGCATTTTTCTCTAAGGTAACATTTTGTTTTATATTGTTTTTCCCTTACCATTATTCAACAGATTTATTGTATGGAGTCAACAAGACCAAAACGGTTGGCCATAGGATTGTTGTTGAAGAATTCGTTCATTCTCAGGAATAAGTAAATGGAAACTAAATGGCTGGTTTGGTCATTCCACATCACCTTGCAGAACTAATTAACTGAGAAATTTATCCTTGGCATGGTCAGGGTTGGATAGTACAAATGGTTGGAGCTGGGTTTTTTTTGTGGTATTTAGTGCTACGGTCCAACTCTGTAGCTTACTGGAGCAACCAATAATCTTCTGTTCTCAAGTAAATGGGAACTAATCTGTTCACATGAACTTGTGCATTTACATTGATTCTCTGCTGTATTTTAAACTTGTGACTGCAGCCCTGATGAAGCATATAGCATGCCCTCATTTGGTAGATGTGAATCCATCATAGGCAGAGAGATCCTTATTGTTTGACAAGTGCATGAGTCTGTGCACGTTTTTACAGATAATAGATTCTGAGCATTGTTACTGCATTTTAGAAAAAGAAAATCCAGCATTTGACAGAATTAACAGAATTATTTCTGTTATGGATTTAAAAAAAGTAATATTGATGTTTGTTTGCTTTTTTTACTTAATGAGCATTAGTCATAAAATTGATTGAAAACAGATTTTCTATATTTATTTATTTAATAACTTTATTATTCTAAATAAAGCAACAATTCTGCTTTAGAGCCCAAATCCAAAAGATAAGCCAAACTTGGCTCTTAGAGAATTAGCATAGAGTTTCCTCTCATTTTTTTTTGATTACTGATTGATGTACTTTGTGTAACCATTGTACTTTGTTTTTAAAGGGCCATCTGAAATATCTTTTGTGCTTATTATAAGTAGTTGCTCATAAAGATTTAAGAGAAATCAGTAATGCAATGTATAACTATTGCTTGTGAGCCACAGTGTATTATCCAAACATAGTTTGAGAGAGATCTGATGATACAGAAGATGATCAAGTTTGTCTGGTTGGCTGGTAATAAAAATGAAATTTGGAGATTATTCTATTTTTTTTTTCACTTATTGGGTATAACAATTGTGGTATATATAGTCAGATGTGCTGCTAGCATAGTTGACTAGTTGTAGTTAACTAAATTCGCATGTTTCAGAGAATTTAATAGTCTACATAGAACAAGATAATAAAGGGAGTACATTATGTCACAATCACTTATCATAAACAGTTTGAAAATGGGATGAGTACCATTTAATGTCTCTTAACGTTACTTTTTCTCTTTTTTTTTTACTGAATAAGAATTAAAGATTTTGAATAACTGAAATTTGTCCACTAAGTCTGATGATGATGATAATTTCCCTGCAACATGGTATTACTGGAGGTTAGTGTGCCATATTAAGGAAGTATGATGATAATGTTGTCCATGTCCAGTAATGGAGGTGGTCCTGTCCCAGTTTATGATGACTGCTCCAGAAAGCCAGTTACAGCATGCCAAGGGTGAGTTTTCCTATGGCTGCAAAGTCTTATCCTGGAGCCAAGGCATTTCTCACAAGCTGGACACTTGACCTGTGGTATGTGTCTCATTTAGATTTGGTATTCTGCTTGTTTTAAGTCACCAATCCTGTTGTCAGCATTTATTTGTTTCCATCAAATTTTGCAACTTCTCGGTCTTTTGCTGATGTTTGCAAGCTTTCATGTTTTGCTTCAGGCCATCTTTGAACCACTTGTAATGGCCACGTTCCACCCTGGTGGCATCAATTGGGAGCAAAAGCCTTGTTTACCCTTAATGCTGGTGGATGGGGATTTGTAAGCTAACAACAATAATAATGTCGATTGAGGAAGCCTGAACGAATAATGCCCATTAATACTATACTAAGAAACTCTAATCTGCTTTCTTTTCTCATGTAGCATTTTGTACACAAACCATGGCCTCTCTCAAAACTTTCATTGTGCTTACCTCTGCACAAGAGCCTACTCGTTATCTTGGCTTCTTGGCTTTATTATGGCCGTTTGCTCCATTGCCAGGAAGCTGTCATTATCTGAGTTAGACCTGCCCCTTAAAGCTTGCATACTATGATTTTGAGGGTACAGTGGTGTTCACGGACATGGATGTTAGCAAGAACGGGTAGGTATACTGAGACTGCTACCAACGAGAGCTGGATATGCAAAGTCTACCTGCCACAATGCTGCTGACCCTGACAACCTTGTTAATGGAAGAGTTTTAGTTGAAAAAAAAAAATATATATATATATTCTGTATTTACTTGAATATCATCACAGACTTGTTTTTCCAGGGCATGATGAAACTGGTGATAGAAAAAGAACTTGGGAGTAAAAGCATTTATAGCTTATGCAGATAGTTTAATTCTTGACTTTGGAGATAACTGTGGTTAACTGAATGTATAAGCAAACACCAAGTAACCAACAAGATGTCTTCTCATTGGCATTTCACTCCCCATTCAACTCGGATAATTTTCAAAAACTGATTAGAACATTATAATCAAGCAGAGGATTAGAGTAGCTTTATGTATTAACTAATCCTTTTTATTTTTTTTGAATAAAGAATTAGGAGTGATTCATTTCTGGTTCCATGGTTTAAAGTTATCTCTCTGGGTGGATGTGGTGAACCGTCGACTTATCTGAAAACACCCCCTCTCCCCTCCTCTGTTTAAATTTAATCCTTACAAGTAAATAAAATGAAGAGGAATGGTTGATATTATTTTGTAGGTTTATGGATGGCGAGTTAATTGAACACCAAGATTAAACGAAACCTTTTTAAATTTGCTGTCGTGATGCCTGCGGCATTTCCCAGGGGGGGACGTGTAATTATTCAGTAGGTACGCAAAGCAGACAATCTGCTGTAAGCTTGAAATAGGCTGCGTGTTGTTTTCTCAACAGCAATCCCCCCATAAACTATCGCGGTAAAATACTGTGAGCAACAACATGGCATAGATCGTTTTATTTGTGTGTGTGTGTACTCTACCGTATCATCTTTGTATTGTTATTAAAAAAAAAAGAAAATAAACAAACTCTCCCTTGGCGTCTGAGGGATAGTTCATTAATCAGGTTAGTACTCTCTCGTGTTTAAGGTGGTAGTTTGAAAAATTGTAGCTTTATTTAAATAATTTTTGATACCAAAACGTGTAATTCCAGCATCTTTCAGATTTAAAATGTACCGCTTAATAACTAAACATTAAAATAATGTATATGTATGTTTAACTTTTGGTGGCACGGATAGACGCTCCCCAACATTAGCCGCTCTCCACACGGCCATCATGGCTGCTGGTTCTATCGAGATCCCTCTGAGAGACACAGACGAAGTAAGTTTCTTTCTCTCGTTTTCCCCGCCGTTTCCGTGGGATCTTTGAACTTGTGCGAGACCAAAGAAGGCCTGGCTCGGCATCAGCACCATTATCAGTCAGTCGGGTCTCTCCCCCAGCCCCAGCCCCAGCTTCATCTTCCAGTCTCCGTCCATCTCCAGGAAGGAGGAGGAGGACGACTCTCGCGAAGGCTAGACAAATTACGATTCTTTTTCTGCTCGTAATTAAATAACTAGAAATAAAAGGAAACTTGAAACTAGTTTAATAGAACTCCGCCTTTTAATTTTACCAGTGGGTGGGCGCTCGGCCCTGTGAGGACGGACGCCCTAAAGATCTTATAGTTCTCACGTGGGGGGGGGGGAGTCTGTGGGTGTAATCTGGAAACAACAACAGACCCACCGTGAAGTTGGATTGTGCGGTTCTGGAGCGCTGATTATATACCGTTAATAGTTCTCGAACGGGTTAGACCTCCAAACCCTGTTGATGCGGCAGCAACTGTTATGGAAAAATTCAAGGATATTCTTTTAGATGCGTTCAGCTGCTTCCACGGTCCCTCCCCTCCTCTCTCTCTCTGTCTCTCTTTCCCCTCCTCTCTCTCTCTGTCTCTCTCCTCTTCCCCCCCCCTCTCTCTGTCTCTCTCCCTCTCTCTGTCTTCTTCCCCCCTCTCTGTCTCTCCCCTCCTCTCTTCTCTCCCCTCCTCTCTCTGTCTGTCTCTCTTCCTCTCCCCTCCTCTCTCTGTCTGTCTCTCTCTCCCTCTCCCCTCCTCTCTCTGTCTCTGTCTCTCTTCTCTCCCCTCCTCTCTCGTCTCTCTCTCCCTCTCCCTCTCTCCTCTCCTCTCTCTGTCTGTCTCTCTTCTCTCCCCTCCTCTCTCTGTCTCTCTCTCTCCCTCTCTCCTCCCTCTCTCTGTCTCTCTCTCTCTCTCCTCCCCTCCCTCTGTCTCTCTCTCTCTCTCTCTCTCCCCTCCCCCTCTCTCTGTCTCTCTCCCCCCTCTCTCTGTCTCCTCCCCCTCCTCTCTCTGTCTGTCTCTCTTCTCTCCCCTCCTCTCTCTGTCTCTGTCTCCCCCTCACTCTCTGTCTCCTCCCCCTCCTCTCTCTCTCTCCTCCCCCCCCTCTCTCTGTCTCTCTTCCTCTCCCCTCCTCTCTCTGTCTCTCTCCCCCCTCTCCCATTTCTTTCCTCTTTTTTAAAGTTTATTACAACTTGAACAGATTTTCAAATGACGACTTCCCTCCCCCAACCCCTAGTGTTTCCCGGACCTTTCTGTTATTTAATTTGCATGTACGAGTCGATTCTCGCTCTAAACCTATCTACCACACAATCAGATAGTAAACTAGGTGTATTATCTAGAGGACTCCCCCCTCTCCCCCTCCATTATGTTCATGTGCACACGAGGAAATAAATGTATGATAAAGAGTTTCCACTTTAAATTAATTTTGTTTCTGGGGAAGAACAAAGAAAATTTAATTACTGTTTTATTTTAATTATTTTTTTTTACTCTTATAAATTAAAACATCGCATCGTTAAAATTTAACTGTTCTGTTTTCTTTCCCTTGTTTTTAGAATTTAGTTTAAAATTAGAATTTATGTTTTAAAGTACTCTTTATATATATATTTTTCCTTCAGGTTATAGAGCTGGACTTGGATCAGCTTCCAGAAGGTGATGAAGTTCTGAGTATCTTGCGGCAAGAAGTCGCCCCATTACACATCTGGGTCAATTTAGCTGTAAGTAGACTTCAAGAGTTATCTTTCTTGCTTACCTTAGGTGGGTGGGGGGGGGTGGTGGAATTTTTCTTACACCAGCAAGAAACCAGTGTTCTCTGTTGAGTTGGAATTGTTTCCCTACAATAACCAATTGTACTCCTGCCTAGGTAAGAGAGCACAGGCAAAAGTGCTGTGAATGTAGTGTATGTTTTTCAACTAACCAGCTGCCAGCCAACACAGTTAGGCTACCAGACACCGAAATTTATTATTGTTTTGTTGTGTAAACTAAAAGGTTTGTTTTGTTTTTTAAAAAAAAAAAATGAAAAATGTGTACATTTTACTCCAAATAACTGCAGCTATGTCTGCAGAAATTGTTAATCTTAAGTCCTCCACTGGAATCTGACCATTATATTTATTTTTAAAAATGTCTATCTGTCATTTTTGTCATCTCAAATCAGGCAGATTGCATTTGGTTCCCATTGGGTCCAAGCAATTTGATGTGTTACCTTGCTGTGGATCCCTTTGAGCCTCCCCACCCTTATGTAAGAACACAGGGAGGTAAATCCGCAAATTGGTAAGCAGTACTTGTTTCAGAACTTTTTTTTAAAGCTAAAGTCAACAATGGAAGGTACTCTTGGATAGGCTTACTATCAGCATATTTTTACAGTGTCTCTATTGTATTTTTGGCATGACCTAGTCGGGATAAGTATGCTGTTTCTCATCTATGCTTGCCTTGCAAATGTTTATAATATGTAAGCATTGCCTGGTTGTTTCTACAGACATTAGAAATGTAATCAGTTTACAGACTCCATTCAATATTTGTTTGGTTTTTTTTTCAGTTGGAATACTACAAACAGAACTTCATTGATGATTTTGTTAAGATCTTGGATGCCTCTCGGACAGATGCCAGTTATGACTACACCAGCTATGAGAAGGATCAGATGCGAGCCCTGGACACGCTGGCAGCCTACTATGTGCAGCAGGCCCACAAGGAGAAAAACAAGGACAAGAAGAGGGAGCTATTTACACAAGCCACCCTACTCTACACCACAGCAGACAAGATCATTATGTATGACCAGGTAAGCAGTTTTAACCTGAGCAGAATAAAGAGTCCTATCCTCCATTATGTTCATCACTGTTCTTTCTATGAGCTAACTTCTACTAAACATTTTACACAGTCATTTTGTTTAGACTCTTTTAATGTCTTATTTTATCTCAATGTTGTTTTCATACTATTTGTTGTTGTTATTATTTCTTAAATTAATTTTAATTAATTTCTTTCTAAATGTCACCTGAGTAATTTTCCAAAATATCAGAGAGTTTTCTCTTTTATAATTTCATTGTTTGTTTGTTTGTATAACACTTCATTAGCAGGATTTATATATTTAATTTTTAACTGGTTATTGCTTAACCCTTTTTTTTTCTTTATATAGTTCAGCATCAACATCCCATTACTTGTGCATTTTATTTATTGTATTAAAGAATACTTTTCATGTTATAAACAAACTTTAGTTTATTATTAAATGATTTCTATTGTTTTCTTTCTCTCAATGGTGAATAAATGCTTCGTTACTTATTGATACCAATTGTTGTAAAGAAGGATCGAAGTGGTTAAGCTAGTTGCTCTTTTTACTAAAAGGCTGGCTGATTTCTTTTCTGTTTTCAGAACCATCTTCTTGGCCGAGCCTACTTCTGTTTGCTGGAGGGAGACAAAATGGATCAGGCAGATGCTCAGTTTAATTTTGTTCTCAACCAGGTAAGTGATAAAATAAAGCATTTTGCATCAGATAATATCTTTGACCAGCGCACATAAGTAATAAAATGTTGAAAGAGAACTAGTTTTGTGTTTTGGCTAAAAAAGAAAAATATTAATATGGCCATGTTGGAATTATTAAAAGTACAGCTATTTGTGACTGATGGAGTTGTTTATTTATAATGTTAAATTGTTTGTTTTTGTTTTTTGTACAGTCCAGTAATAATATCCCATCCTTGTTGGGGAAAGCATGCATTGCATTCAACAAGAAGGATCACCGAGGAGCATTAGCATATTACAAAAAGGCTCTTCGAACTAACCCCCAGTGTCCAGCATCTGTTCGCCTGGGAATGGGGCACTGCTTTGTGAAGCTGGGCAAACTGGAGAAAGCCAGGTGAGGATGGAACTGCAAACAAGGCATCTGCCTCACTGTCCTCCACACGAACATCTTTTCACAATGCAGTGAAATCCAAAAAAGAAAAGAAAATACAATAACAATATTATTGTTTTCAACTTGTCAGAGTAAAAACAACAACACGATCCCCTGGGCTGCATCTTAAGTGATCCCTGGCCAGCATCCTATGCACACAAAAAAAAAAAACTGAATTTTTTAAGTAGTTCTATTTTTTTATATATGTGACAACATTTATAAATATATGTAATGTATATTAGTCTATATAACTACATATAAAAGATAATATACATAGATATAATGTTAGTTTATACCACTTAAAAATATTGTGAAATTTATCACCTTAGTTTCTTTGGTCGAAATCGTGGATATCAGGCACAAAATCATCTGCTGCCAAAAAAAGGAGGGGGGAGCACCATGTGGCTCCATGGAGATGCCAAGATGTAGGCGGTGGCTGGGGAGGGGGGGGGTTGTTGAGCCCTTCAAGCTTGCTTGTGTCTTCTCCCGCTATCTCGAAACTCCATCGCTAAATTCTTCTGAAGTATCACTAGCAGACTCTCCAGAAGTTACCGCCACTTTCATCACTCATGTGTTGGTAGGGGTCAGGTTCTCATGAAGCTTATGCTTCAAAGGAGCAGAAACACCCCGAGATGTAGAGGTAGGTGGGCCATCCATATGGCAACAGCACAACTGGTGAGTGGACAGAACATTCTAGACCAGAGAAGCAATCCTAAAAATAGCTGATCCCTGTGGTGCATCTGAAATTTTATTGGAAAATGGTGGGTATATGTACACGACCCACAGCCTAGGGGTTAATTAAACATGCAATATTTTCTTAAATGATGCCCTGTAGGATTTAAGAAAACAAGGGAGTGTTATTAGGGCTAAATGTGTTGTATGGCCCTAACCTTTATTTTTTAGTTATTTCCGCTTAGTGCCATTTTTAAAAATGTATGTACTTAGGGACTTAACACCTGGTTGTGTTGGCTAACATCACATAACTGGCCACACATGGGTGAAAATAGGCAGAAATGAGCCATGACAGCATGTTTACTGTTTAACCTTGCAGTATTATAATGTCAATGGGACAAAGTCATTGGCACTCTCTCGCTTTAATTTAGCTTCCAGGGCAGGTCTCTAAATTGAAAACTTGCATTGTTTTGTTTGTTTTTTCACTGACCAATGAATTATTTGTTTATAGGATGGCATTTGAACGTGCACTGTCTCTCGATGCACAGTGTGTTGGGGCACTTGTTGGGCTGGCCATCCTTGAGCTGAACACCAAGACCCAGGACTCCATCAAGAATGGAGTGCAGTTACTGTCAAAGGCATATAGCATCGACTCTACGAGTCCCATGGTACTTAATCACCTGGCCAACCATTTCTTTTACAAGAAGGTGAGAGCTTACAATTCATCTGTTGAAGGTTGGAATATGATTTTAGTGTAAGTTAATGTGTTAAAAAGAAAAGGAAATGTTTATTATAAAGATATAAATATTCTCTTGTTGTCTGAGTTTATTCTGCGGTCTCCACGGGGAATGGCTCGAGTTCTACAGTGTCAGGGGGTACTTAGTGTGTTTGTTCAAAATCTGGTTATTTTCGTGTTTTAGATTGGTCATCTTACTGTAGATGTGTGGTATCTTTCATTGCCTTTTGGGTGTTTTAGGGAGGTGGAATCAGTTTTATTGTTTTAACTATGGTCTTACAGTGAATTCCACCAAAATGATGTTTGATACACAGTCTGGTTAGTTGCTAGTTCTTAATAAATTTTTCCTTTTTACCTAAATGCAGGACTACCAAAAAGTGCAGCACTTGGCCCTTCATGCCTTCCACAACACAGAAAACGAAGCGATGAGAGCAGAGAGCTGTTACCAGCTGGCCCGAGCTTTCCACGTGCAGGTGAGTGGGAAATGCTTTCAGGCAGTTATTTTGTGATCTGTTACCCGTGCGCATGCTGTTTGTCCATAGACTAAGCCATTTGAACTTCGCTGAATCCAATGAGAGGAACGTATGGTATTTTAAGGGGAATGATAAATAGACACGTCGGGGGTGGGAGATGTCAGAGAACACGCAGCTTGGAATGTCCAATTGCAGAACTTTTACAAAGCTGTCCTGAGTTTCAGCCTGTGTATTGTTTTGATTTCTTTTGTCAACTCCAAAACTGAGAAAAATTGTTGAGATTTTGATGTTTACTTATGAAAAAGTTGCAAACAAGGGCAAATGTCATTTCCTTTTGAGAAAACAAACAAGAAAAGAACGTGCGCGATGCACTTAGATGAACATGAGCAAGGTTGTGGTTGGATGATTGACATCTAAGTGTGATTTCCTCAGTCAGTGCAATAAGTCACCCTTTTAAAAAAAAGGGTAAAGTTTGTACTGAACGTTTTCGGATCTTTTATTTTTGTTGGTGTAGCATCTCTTACTGGATGGGTTTTTTGTCAAGTGCATGTTTATGAAATGTGCTTGAGTACAGGGACTTACGACTAAGTTTTGAGTTCTTTCCTGTCCACAGGGCGACTATGACCAGTCTTTTCAATATTACTACCAGTCCACCCAATTTGCCCCGACCAGCTTTGTCCTTCCATTCTTCGGTCTGGGCCAGATGTACATTTATCGAGGGGACACAGAAAATGTGAGTTTCCTTTGCTAATTGGTTTATCAATGCAAAAGTCCCTTATTTTAATTTTCTGCTAAGTTATCGGTCTAAATTAAATATCGAATTTTTAAAAAAAACTAAACGTTTCGTTTTTCTGAAAGTTTGAAATTCTTTCACACGTCTGCATTTAAAATTTAAGTTTAATCTTATTGTGTTTGCCAACTTTTTCATTAATAATAATAAAATAATATTGTTCTGATCATAATACACATTTTGTTAGTTGGCTGAAAATTCAGATGTTTAGGAAAAAAACCTTGTAAAGATATTGTATCTATTTTTAAAATATTTTTTACTGACTTAATGAGCTGAGTTCTTTCTTTCCTTCCTACCACAGGCAGCACAGTGTTTTGAAAAAGTTCTAAAGGCTCAGCCAGGAAACTATGAAACTATGAAGATTCTGGGATCCTTGTATGCAGATTCAGATGATCCTTCTAAGAAAGACATTGCTAAGGTTTGAGTGATATTATTGTTATTAATAAATTTAAGATTTATACTGACTGTCATTTTTTCTTCCCTTGTGAAGGGAGAGTGGAGTTAGATGGGCCATGATGTCAGCTTCCCAGCTTCATCGAACTACTAAGTTAGGCTAAACTAAGGTGACTGACTGTCAGTATAAGAAGAACAAGAATTCCTCAGTGTTTGTAGATCATTCTGACCCTGATCTTGACACCTTCCCAAGAAAATCTGTGCTTATCAGATGAATTATCAATGTATGCATATGTTTCTGATCCACAACCAAGTAGGGAAATTACACCTGCATAGGCTTTTGAGGGAATTTGAAATTTGGTAAGCAAAATGATTTAATCATTTATGCTTTTGCACACTGATCAAAATATTTGTTTTTTTTTGTCTATATTTTTAGTATTTATCCCTCACTGTTTGGTCTGTTACAAAAGAAATGCAGAAGTATAAGTAGCAGACATCTTTGGTAATGTCGGGCTGAAGATAAAAGCAGTTGGATTTTGTGATAAGAGGGCAGAGTAGGCTTAAAACCTGCCAGGTGCTGCCTCAGACAGTACATTTGTTCCACTGTTTGAGTTCTGTTCAGATTCCCTTTATGTCACGTCTAGTTTAATTTCTAAAAGAAAACTTACAATATGGTTTTCTTTAACATAATGTGGGTTGGAGATATTGCTGAAAAATTGAGGAATTTGGCTTTGTCTTTTCAGCAACACCTGAGAAAGGTGACAGAGCAGTTTCCCGATGACGTTGAAGCATGGATTGAGCTTGCTCAGATTTTGGAGCAGACTGATGTCCAGGTAAGATAATGGTCAACATTTTCATAAATTACAGAGGACAGGTTTAATTTAGTCTTCATAGATTGGAATTCTCTGCTGGGTTGAAGAAGCATTTACTGTGATGTTTACTTCCCTGACTTGCTTAACTGATCTGGGTTTGATTATTTTTATGTATTACGTACTCAGCATTTAATTTAGTGATTATGTAAATATAAAACTAAACTCATTTAATATTCTGTAGATTAAAGCAGATGACTGAGATGTGCATCATTGGATGCTTTCAGCCTCAATTTGAAAGGAATATTTTTTAGGATAATGGGGAGATTGGATTTTGTAATGGTGAAAAACAAGAGGAATACAGCTGTGTTTCTTTTTCTTTCATTTTTTGAGAAGCTTTTACTATGATGTCTATTATCTAAAGGCCTTTTGGTTATGGTCTACTGATTTAGAAGCCATTTGTATGGAATCTCATGATTTTCTGAGTTTGGACTCGAGATGTTCCTGTTTCGTGTGGTGTTGGCCAGTGAATTATTATGTGAGATACACACTGTGTTCCACAACTGTTCAGGAACACCCCCCTTTTTTTTTTTGGCATCCATTTGTTAACTGATTTCTTTGTTTCTCTTGCCGGCCAGGGAGCTCTGTCTGCCTATGGAACAGCAACGAGGATCCTTAATGAAAAGGTACAGGCAGATGTGCCTCCAGAAATTCTCAATAATGTTGCAGCTCTTCATTTTCGCTTGGGGAATTTCAAGGAGTCAGTGGTAAGCCATTAAAAGAAGAAAGATAAAAAAGGTTCATGCATGTGTGTGTGTCTATCTCTAGTTGATTTACAAGTACATGTTATTTATGGGGAGGGGAATGTTTGCCAAGTATTGCATTTGGCTTATGGTTTTGGCATGATTCCTGCTCAAAAGTGTGCCACCACCATAGATTGAACAGTGATGCTTTTTTGTTTTAGGGAATGAAGCTTGTGTTAAATTATTTATATATAATTTTCCTTCAAGTTATTCCTCTCAGCATTTTCTACTACTACAAGTCTCTGCTAATTTTTTTTTTACTTGCCATCTCCAGCTTTTAGGACTTGAACCTAATACCTTTTCTTTGACAGCTTCTGAAATTCCTTCTGAATTCTTTTCCTTCCAGAAATACTATGAGGCATCATTGGAGAGGTCTCGGTTTGAGGCACAACACGATGAGACTTACTACAGCGCCATCTCAGTGACAACAACCTACAACTTAGCTAGACTTTGTGAGGCAACACATGAACACGACAAGGCAGAGAAGCTGTACAAAAACATTCTGAGAGAGCATCCAAACTATGTGGACTGTGAGTACACCTGCTGCTCAAAAGTTGCTACAGCAGGGTTTAGAAAAAAACAGAATGCCTGCATCTTCATACTGTTATATATACTTATAGTTTTTTGAAAAAAACTTTATTAGTAATAATTGCTGTTATCTTTTTATTAAAAGTTTATATTTTTAAAAAATGGCTAAGAGTAAGATATAAAAAGCATCTAGAGACTCGCATCAAAGGGAACAGAGTCCTCAGAGATGGTCCAGCTTTGTACAGTGTAAAAGTTTTTTATGATTGTTTAGTGGAGTTGGTGATTGTGACAAGGTACATCGCCCACCCATAAGGTAGTTAAGGAATAACCATGTGCTTGCTAAGCTTTTTAAAAATCTTTTACTCACTGCCTGTTATGTTTTACTGCTGTTCCCCACCCTTGTTCAAGGCTACCTGCGACTTGGGTGTATGGCCAGGGACAGAGGTCAGATCTACGAGGCTTCAGATTGGTTCAAGGAAGCCCTCCAGATTAACCAGGTAATTTATGTTTTGGTTTGTTCCTGCACGACCAAGCACATTGTTTTGTTATTCTTCCACAAGAACACCATGCCGAAAACAGGCCAGCACCAGTGCTGGAATATCTCATATATTTACAGGCATGAAGAAATCAAAGTGCAACATAAATGGAGTGATGGTGATGGGTGATTTATTTATAATGCATCATTGATTCATTTATTTGGGGCTCTAGTTCTCAACACTGACCATTTTGTGAGCAATTCAGTCTTGTGTGCTTAAGATAAGTAAACACTGAAATAGATACAGAATTTTAAGATAGTTTTTTTTTTTTTTGTTTAGATTAAACTTATTTTTGGTATGTCAATCATCGGGATTTGTTGCTTCTATTCTAAATTTAAAAAAAAAATGAAATAAAGCTTTTATTGCTAAGTCAGAATAAGGATTGCTTCCATAATTTTAGAGTTACATTGTGTCTGTGTAAATATATATAAATATAATATTATTTTTTTGAAGGATCATCCTGATGCCTGGTCTCTTATCGGAAATCTCCATTTGGCAAAACAAGAATGGGGTCCAGGACAGAAGAAAAATTTGAGCGGATCATCCAGAGACCAAACACCAAAGATGATGCCTACTCCTTGATTGCTCTAGGTAATGTGTGGCTGCAAACACTGCATCAGCCCATCAGGGACAAGGATAAGGTGAGTTGAGATACGGCAAATGCATCGTTATCACTATATTTGTAATCTTGCATTTCTAAGAGTTGGTGGGGTAATATAGAGACAGCTTAACAGTGAGTCAAGGATTATGGCAGTAGCTGGTAACCTTGTTTTCAAAGAGTGTGAAGTGAGTCAGGTAAAAATTTCACAATGCTGCATTCTGAGAAAGTTGGTATGGTCCATTTTCTATTTCAAAACTTTTAAGAGAATGTGTGTTTAGCGCATCCAGAATTCTGCTTGTAACACCTAATTTAAAATGTTTAATTCCAAAAAAATTCGAGGTGATCACTTCTGGATATTTTTTGGTTTGTAGGTTAACTAAAAGTTCGCCATTGATGTACACCATGCATTTCCTTTATTCTTGTTTTTTTAAACAGGAGAAGCGCCATCAGGACAGAGCTCTCGCTATGTACAAGCAGGTTTTGCGTAACGACAGTAAGAACATATGGGCTGCGAACGGCATCGGTGAGCTCTGCTTGTGTGGAACATTCTCATTTAAGTTTTAATAATTAGCAGCTGCATGGAAGTTTCACAAACTGTGCACTGTTAGAGGTCTATAACTATACACTCACACACACACACACATGCATGCGCACACTTTTTGAGGGAGATGATGCTAAAGCATCAGTGGAAACAAACTGAATATTAGCCAAAATAAAAGAGAAATTTGATAATTGGAAATATAATTCAAGTTCAAGATGGAACAGATACATCTGAAGATATTCAACTGTATTTCATTATTATTTGTATCTTTTGTATACTGTTTTTCTTAAAGATAGTTTTAGACTTCTCATATGTCAACTGTTTTATTTCAGTATACTTCCATTTACATAAACTTTAATAAATAGCTTGCTGTAGTGCATTGCCTTAATACAAGGAGAAGTCATTTTCCTTGGGTGGTATTTGCAGTAAGTTTCTTTCTTTAATGGTAATCATTTTTGGCTTAGTTTCATCACCAAGTGTCTTGAGTAGCCTGGTCATGTGACATCACCAGATTTCTTCTTGTTTATGGTCTAGGCTGTGTTCTGGCTCACAAAGGCTGCATCAATGAAGGACGAGATATTTTTGCCCAAGTGCGTGAAGCCACAGCAGACTTCTGTGACGTGTGGCTGAACATCGCTCATATCTATGTGGAGCAAAAGCAGTATGTTGCTGCAGTGCAGATGGTAAGAATAATTTGGTTTTATATCATGTATGGAGAAAACCACTACCATTTTTTAAAATAGATTTTTAATGTTTTAACTACACTACTGGGCATAAATTTATATTTTTGTCAACATTCATTATGATCAATTCAGACTTCTAAATTCCAACTCATTTTCTCTCTCACTCACACACCACACTCACATACATACATGCATATGTACACAGATTAAAAGAACAGCTAAAAATGTATATAGTTGAATTATCGCAAAGACTTAGTAAGCCAGTATTGGTCATATCAACAATTTTCAAACTAGTGTCTTGATCAGCTTTGTGAAACAACAGATCTTCCGACTGCTGTTTACACGAATGCACACCCTGTCCTCTGTGGCATTATCTGCACTAGTGTACAGTCTGCACGACTCCACCTTCCCCGATCACCATGAAACCTCGAGCCAGTTATTCTGTGGCCCAAGACACTCTCCTGACAGCGCTGGAAGTTGGAGAATTTGTCACTGTTTTAATAGGGTCACACAGAGAAAAAGATTTGGAGCTACTGGATAATGTATAGCTCCTGTTGGGGGTAAAGAAGTATCGTCCATCAGTTGGTTTTTAAACCGGTTTTATCACTATTATCAAACACTGCTGTTTGTTTGTTTATTTTAGTTAAGTATAGTCTCGCTCAAACAAATTAAATCTTGAAATAAATAAATGTTTTTTGTTTTTTTTTTAAAGAACCCCTCTCTCTCTGTCTCTCTCTTTTATGGATTGTTAATTGGGTCTATGTAGCCCCTGTTAGTGAAAAATGATGAACACTTTAACTGAATGCTGTCTTTGTGCTATAAAATGGAGAGCTTGAATGACTTGTTGCAGTACGAGAACTGCCTGCGGAAGTTCTTCAAGTACCACAACACAGAGGTGTTGCTCTACCTGGCCAGAGCTTACTTCAAGTGCAGCAAGCTGAAGGAGTGCAAGCAGCTCCTCCTGAAAGTGAGTACACAGAACCTGAACTGCTGAATCCCTTGCTGTTTCTTATAATGTACTGCTAAAACACATAGATCTACCACTCCACGAGAGGTTTGACGGTTGTGTCGTATATAAAGTAGCTACACTTCGTGATTGTGAATAAAGTTTTAGTTACAGATCTTTAAAAAAATTGACAATTTGAAGGATTTGCTTCATTCGGGCAATTATTCTTGTACATAGCCAAGGATATAATTATGCTACTGGTTCCATTTGTTGGCATTCATCATGACTAAGAATTTCATGTGAAACATTGCTTAAATGTTATTCAGTTATTTCCCTTTATCTATTTAAAAGATAAGTAACACAGAAAATATCTGCTGCTGTTTTGAAGTAGCCAGTGAAGAACAGGGTGTTTTTGAAGAAATTTTATTTTTCTTGTTGGTTTTACTTATCAGAAGATTAGCTGCTTTGTTCTATTGACTTGTGATTCAGGCTCGTCATGTGTCTCCCAGTGACACAGTTCTGCTGTATAACATTGCCCTTGTCCAGCAGAAACTTGCTACATCAGTGCTCAAGGATGAGAAGAGCAATCTGAAGACTGTGCTGAGTGCTGTAAGGGATCTAGAATTAGCTCACAGGCATGTAAACCATTGTTTAAAGGACCTTTTCCCTGTGTCTGTCTGTCTGTCTGTGTGTGTGTGTTCATATAGTTTATTTTGTCAGCTGTAGTAGAAAATGACAAACAAAGTCAGAATAGTCCTGTAAAGTTTTACCAGTCTTTTGGCTGTGTACTTGACCACTGGGCAAAGTAGTCGAAAGGTGGGACATCACCACCTTTCATATCTGCAGTAACATAACAGTGTTTTGGATGATATTCCCCACTTAACAATTAACATGACCTGCTCTTTAACTCTGATAAATAGATGAAAAATATCCATAAGACAATACAGACAGAGTAGTGTGTGGTACCATTTTCCCCATTATTCAATTTGTATTTATATGTAGGCCAGCAAATTTTTAAAAAATAAAAATGAGAAATCTTGGCTTGCTTCCATGACTCCAGATTTCAGCATTCTTTAATACATTTATGACTATAATAATTTTTATTTTTGTGCAATATGAACTTTGAGCTATGCTTTTAAACACAAGAACAGAAGTATATTGTGGATAGTCACTAGCTAAATATTATAGATGAAAGCCCCCAAAACTGCATTTTTCTTTATGTATTATTCCAGTTAATATTTGTAAAGGAATGAAAGAATATATTGATTTTGGTTGGTTATACAGAATCTATGGACAAACTTCATTTAAGACAAAAATGCTATTTGTTAGTAGTTTTTTGATTTCCCATATGCATAAATTAATTTCATTTGTTGTACATTTTCAACTTGTGATGAAGTGTAAACTTGTGAAATTTTTACTTTGCCTGGTTTTTATTAATTTCTGAGATACCAGGTAACACAAACTATTTTAAATCTGTTGTAGACATTTATAATTTATGTACTGTTTGCAGGTATTTACAAGTGCTAATGTTACTTTGAAATTTTAAATTTTATCTTTCTAGATATTTCACCTACCTCAGTCAGCATGGAGACCGTATGAAGTTTGATTTGGCACAAGCAGCAGCTGAAGCCAGGTACTGCAGCTACATCTGCTTTGTGTCATAGAATAGTTTACTTTTATCTGATGAAGTAGACTTAAAAATTAGAATGGTAAAGCAATTTCATGTAAGCTTAGGGTCTGGGCTAGTTGAAGTGTATAGTTGCTTCTCACTGGATGCTCTAAGTCATCTCTAGTGGAATTTTTATTTCTTTAGCCTTCCACAGGTGTTGCTGGTCAGTTACCAAACTCACCATTGGCATCACACACTCAACACATCTAGAATTGCATTTATTGTTCTATGTAAATGGAACAATAAGATTATGCATAATTATATTCATTTACCTATTATAGAAAATCCTTTGTTTTTTTTAAGCATTGTTTTGGTCCTCATCTGAGTGCAGGAAGGTCCAGGGTTGTTTTCTTTCTCTCTTATTTATTTTTTGGTAGGATTAGAGTAAAATTCCTGACCTTGGGATATGGTAAATTGCTTGGTTCAGGATCCCAGCCTAAAATTTCAAGAGTTGTCTCAGATGCTGATAGTTGGCAGCAGTCATATGTGTGGTGATGAGGTTTTGTTTTGATTACTATCCAGGCAGTGCTCTGATCTCCTGAGTCAGGCCCAGTACCATGTGGCGAGGGCACGTCAGATTGACGAGCAGGAGCGAGAATTGCGTAAACGACAGGAGCAAGAACGAGAGGCCATGCAGCAGAAACAGATGCAGGAACAGGTAAAAGATGTCATTTGATTTGTTTTACCCTGTCCTTTTTTTTTAATCATTCCTTGTATTTTTCAATCTTCATAACTACAGAAATAACAGGAGGAGATATTTTTGTAGTTTTGCATCTTTTCTCCACAGATTGCCTGGGGAACTCATTGGTGCTTCAGTAAATAAAATTAAAAAGTTTGACTGTCAGGATCATGTTTTTGAAGAAATCTAATCAACAGAAATCAAATTTTTTGCATATGTGCATTGTTTGAAGCAGTCTCCAGATCAACTATTTTAAAATAGAAACTGTTCATAATCTGTTGCTTTTTAAATGTAGGAGCAGATAACTGCAGCTATCTTAGTGATAAACACAGACTTCGTTTCTCAAATTTGAATGTTGCATGGAATCGTGTGGATAGAGTAGTTCATGATGATTTCTGGTAAAAGTAATTGGGCTTGTGTTTCAAAAGAAGCATTTATCCATTTAAAAAAGAACTAACTAACTTAATATTTTAAATGCAGTTCGTAAAATTGCACTAAAGTTTGTTTGTTTACATTTAGCTTGAAAAACTCAAAGTAAAAGAGGAGCGAGAAAGGCGGATGGTGGAGCAGAGAGCTGTCTTTGTGGAAAAAGCTCGGAAGATCATTCTGGAGCCTGACCCAGAGGAACGTCCAAAACGTTCAGGAGGTGTCAAGGTAATTGGGAAAAATTTCTTCATAAGTACATTCTGTCTGTTTACTGCTAGTGGGGCTAAAGAGTTGGTATGCTTGGCATATTTGTAATAAGGGATCGTTAGATATTGTAACCAATCTTAGAAGTTTACATTGGAAACACAAGAGAGGACTGGTATAAGCCATTTTTCAAGTAAAGAAATTATATAATTTGTGTTTAGTAGTGATCTTCCCTGATGTTTGATTCTGAAAATTAAGGTACTTGTTTTTTTTTTTAAATTAGAGGGGCAAGAAAGTGGATGATGATGGTTTTGTCTCAGATGGCTCTGATGACGATCTTCCTCGCAGAAAGAAACGTAGCAAAAAGGGTGGCAGTGGTTCTGATGTGGACATTGATGAAGAGGGAGGAAGGAAAAAGAAGAGAAGGTATGAGAATGGAAAAGGGTGGATGGGGAGAAAAGACATTGTATTGTTGGTGTTGCTTTGCAACTTTCCTTTAAAGTATTTTGCACCTGATGTTTTAGAAGACTTGTTACCTGGCTTATAAAAGAAAATTTAAATATTTATTAATATATAACATTAAAGGATTTAATGAACTGCCTGAAAACAGGTAAATGGAGATTTAAAAAACAGAATTTACTTTCATTGTTCATAAGTTTATGAATGAAACTGTCAGAAGGTCAGTAGAAAATTCGTGAAGTAGGATATTATAGAATTTAATACAAAAGTGATGTGAAATTTAATGAAGTAAGAACATTTCTCTATTTTTTTCTGACAGATTTTAAAAACTTATAGTTTGTAGTGGCTTTTAACACAGACAGAATGACATCTGCTGTTTGCTGCTGGCATGAAGGGAAAGAATTTCATTACACACTGAGATGTCTTTCATCTTGATGCTCTCAGCTCGTAAACTTTGTGGTGTCTTTTTGCATCAGGTCAAAGAAGCATGCCATGAGTGATGATGAAGGTGGAGACCGACCTCGCAAGGAACGCAAACCACGAAGGCCACGCAAGCCAAAGGAAGGAAGGAAGAAACTTTCAAAAATAGACGAAGATGATGGGCTGACAGCCAAGCAGCGGCGGAAGGTGGTTTCAAAAGCAATAATTTCATCCAGTGAGGACAGTGATTCTGAAGGAGAAAAGCTGAAGATTGATGAGAAGTGAGTATTTACAGGATGGATGAATCTTCACATGTCTGCATGCATGATGCTGTTAAAATTAATATTGCACAGGTCGCAAATAAAATACCTTGAGTCCAAACATGAATTACAGGATTTATCATTTGCCAACAATTAATTTCTGATAAATCCACCTAGTTTTAATTCAGGGTTCTCATGGGCCTGGGAAAGGTTGGTGGGGGAGGGATGATGACTCTTTCAGGCCTGGAAAAGTCCCTTTTATTTTAGAAATAGTAAGCAAAAACCAGAAAAGGTCTGAATAAGTCTTTGAGTGGCAGAAAATTTTGATGTGTGGCCTTCACCAAATGAACATCCTACACAGAAAATAATTTTACTTGTAGTTTAGAGAGGGGGGAAAAAACATGAAATTTCCAGCTATGCAGTCTTGATAAATTGATCTCATCAAGGGAATAATAAAAGAAAAACATGTGAAAGATTGTTTTAGTGTTGAAAATGAATCTGCTTTCAGCTTCTAGATTTTAGTTCAGCTTGCTGGGAAAAGGGAAAGTCAGGTGTTTCAAAAACACATGGAAATAACTGACTGATACAAAGGAAAAAATGAGAAAAGAAAATTGTTTCAATATTATAAGCCTTTATAGTGAGCAAAAACGTTATCGCTGGAGCTATGCTTCATTTTGAACTACACTGGTTTCCATAAGTTAAGCAGTCAACAAAAAAAAGAGAGAGAGAGAAATTTCCAAAGCAGTTAGTTTTATCCACTAAATGACCAACATAAACTCTTCATATAACACAACTTTTATATAAATTACAAATAATTTCTAGGAGCTTAAAGGGAAAAAAAGCTGGACTGAATCAGAAAACAAGAAGGAATTCTAAGTATAGGTAAAAATGGATTAAAGGAAGTCAGTAAGTGATGCAGTCCTCCCTGACAGAAATACATGGGTTTCAGTGATTTTCCATGCTCCTTATAACCCTAGCAGAGAGCAGAGTTGATTACCGTAGCAGGGAAATTTGGAGTGATTGACACCATTTTTACTAGTACTTAGATCAGGAGAATGTGCTGGCCATATACAGGTAATACTTTGGTCTTGAAGATATTGGTCAATTACATGTGTCCTATGCAGACGATATCCTTATCCATTTAGACGGAGTAATTGCATGTGGTCTGACACTGTGATCCAGTCAGGTCACCTTCCTGGAAACACTCACAAGTCTGCTCACTTAATGAAATTCCTTCCCAAATCATCACATCTCCACCAGTTTAGTGATCCCTTTCCATGATGTTTGAGCTGGTTCCATCCAGATGAGTACACACCGTGAATCACATCGAAGGCTAATTAGTAAAGAGCGCATGGCTCCAGTCATGGGGTGTTCAAGCGACATGTTCATAGCACTGGTTCATTTGCTCCTCTTTACGGCAAACACAATGGTCAATTCACATAAAGCTCTCACCCATACAGCCTTCGTATGGTTGAGACTGCCAAATTCAAAAGTGGCATGCAATAATCATCTGTTAAGGTTGTGACCAAGGGTCAACTTTGAACTGATTTTTGGACAATACCCTCCATGTACTTGTAATTATTTCCAGTCAGGAAACCACACTTTTGTTCCCATTAAACCATGTGCCCACCTAAGCCTGTGACTGTGCAGTCTCTATCTTACCAACAGCTTAGAGAATCTGTCAAATGAGTACGGCTGCCCATTTGTAATATTGTTCTAAACAATAGAGCAGAACCACAACTGATATGATTACAAGTTGTTACATGAAGAGGAGTTTGTTAGACATTTGATGAATAAAACTTTAATCAGTTTGTACATATTTATTTAATTTTTTTGCTTATTGCTTAACTTTTAGAAACCAGTGTACATTAAGGTGATAACTTTGAGGGAAGAGAAACAACTGTCTAATTAGCTGGAGACAAAATAGCAGCTTGCTTTACTGTTGTATAGGAGAATGCTCAATTGAAAATGGATAGTTTAAAATTTGAATTAATTTTTTGTTTTTAATTATTGCAGAGAAAGTGAAAGTGAAGCAGGGAGTGGAAATGAAGTTGGGAGTCGACGACGAATCGTATCCTCAGGGAGTGACAGTGAAAGAGGTGGTGGAGGGAGAGGTCAAAATGAAGTTAGGTCAGACAGCGTAGGGGATAGTGATAGCATACAAGATTCTGACTTCAACAATGATGGAGGAAGTGAAAAAGCGAGTAAAGGAAGTGTGTCAGAGAAACACAGTGAAAGTGATGTGTCTGCAGCAGATAGTGATGAGGAAGTTGCTAAGAAATCAAGTGAAGAAGATGATGCTAAGAAGTCAAGTGATGATGATGATATCAAAAAATCAAGTGATGAAAATGAGGCAAGAAAGTCTAGTGACGAGGAAGAGAACCGTGCAAAATCTAGTGACGAGGAAGAGAACCGTGCAAAGTCTAGTGACGAGGAAGAGAACCGTGCAAAGTCTAGTGACGAGGAAGAGAACCGTGCAAAGTCTAGTGACGAGGAAGAGAACCGTGCAAAGTCTAGTGACGAGGAAGAGAACCGTGCAAAGTCTAGTGACGAGGAAGAGAACCGTGCAAAGTCTAGTGACGAGGAAGAGAACCGTGCAAAGTCTAGTGACGAGGAAGAGAGCCGTGCAAAGTCTAGTGACGAGGAAGAGAGCCGTGCAAAGTCTAGTGACGAGGAAGAGAGCCGTGCAAAGTCTAGTGACGAGGAAGAGAGCCGTGCAAAGTCTAGTGACGGGGAAGAGAGCCGTGCAAAGTCTAGTGACGGGGAAGAGAGCCGTGCAAAGTCTAGTGACGGGGAAGAGAGCCGTGCAAAGTCTAGTGACGGGGAAGAGAGCCGTGCAAAATCGAGTGATGAAGAAATCATGGCTAAGAAATCAAGTGATGAACAACCAATGAGTGAGGATAGTGACAGCGACTGAGCATCAGAGAAGAAGATTGTATCTGAAATAACTTGCTTTTATTTCTACATTTGTCTCACTTCATGAAATCATGACTGAAAGTGAGAATGTTTAAAAATTCAAATTTAATTATCTAAATAAAATTTTGAAAAAAAACCCCCAGCTTGTTACATGTTTTTATCAAATTGACCCCCCCATTATTTTTAATGCATTTTACTAAAAGAAGTGAGCTGTATATGTAACCTGTCAGCCCATCCAATAATATACTGTGCAGGCTTACCTATTTAAGCTGCCTAATACTGCACAATTAATGGGCTCTGAGACTAAAATTAGTTTTTACATGAATCAAATTTGACAAGTTCCTGGAAGGTGATCTCATTACTACTGTTGACAGCAGAAGCATTGTAAATGTCACTTTTTATGACCTTTAGTTTTGAAAAATTGAAGACTTGCTCATTAATGTGGCAAAGAATTACTATGGAAGACTAACAGAATATTTGCACACATTCTTTAATCATCAACAAAGCTGTAACTTAAGTGGTGCATAATGATTTTGGCTGCCAACTTGCCTTAGAATGTTTAGCAAACGACTTGGTGCCCCTTAATATTCTCTCTAACACTTTTTAACATATGTAATAATAGCCTAAAATAATAAGGGCAAAAATCCATTTTTATTTTTCATCAATTACATTGGTTGCCAAAAAACTCATCCTCTTAGATGCTGCAATCAAACTTCTCTCAATAACTTATTTTATAATCTGCTGCTGTTATCGTTTGATGATTAGAACCAATAACCAGGTAGTATGAAGAAAATTTGCCTATAATGCCTCTACTGTCTTGAGTTATCAGGTACAGGTACATTTTTAAAGAGGAAATCCCTAAGGAGCTTCAGCGCTATGAGCTGGATTTGATTGAGAAGCAGCAGAGTGATGATTAAGTTGATGACTGTACCTAACGTTAAGGGAGCTAGGTCGTCAATGACAACCGTTCTCTTATCACTCGCAAATGTTAAAATTCGTGTCACCAACCATGTAACTAATAACAACCTTATTATCACAGACTTTTTTTTTCTTATAGCGGTGGGAAGGGGCTGCAATCAACTTGAGGTTAAGAAAGAGCTAATATTTATTACAATATTTTAGAATTATTCTTTGATCCCAGTGTTGTATGTATGTGTGTATATATATATATATATATACGAGGTCTGTCCAAAAAGAAACCGAACTTCAAAATGGTTCCCTCCACTGCTGATACACCGCTCCCTACGTTTTATCCGGTTTTGGAACGAACACCGTATCCATGGATAGCGCGCAGCCGTCACATTTGAGCGACTCAGGCCTATGGGTTGGATCATCGCTAGGAGAGACTCCGTAAAAGCCTTTCCCAATTTGAAAGAGGATTTCACACAAACACGTCGCTCTTCAGGATCCTTCATAAATAACCGACGCGGCCATTATTAGACTGAAGGTCGAGGTCACCGATACACCGTGAGAGGTGGGGGGGGGGAAGCGTGGCACTGAAGCCGCGAGCACGCTGCTCCGGCTGGTTTGGCGCGCTGTTTTTAAAAAAAGTTCGTTTTCTTTTTGGGACAGACCTCGTGTGAGTGCGTGTGGCCCCTTCTAATGACTGATTTACCCAAATAAACTACAGCTGACGTTGGTTATTTCGGGTTGGAAAGAATTAGAAAACACCTCAATCTACTTTCACTTTCTTCGAGAACGTTATGGGCGGAACGGTAATCTCTTCGTCAGCCGGGCACCTGAAAGGGAAGCGCACGAGGCTCGTAATGCGACCGAGGAGGGGGAAAACTCCCAAGATGTGCGCCGGGGAGGTCGGTTAGGGTGTTTGCGCATGCGTAACCGAACCATTCAAACGACTAGCCGCCATACCATGACACGGCTCTATGCCAAGCAACAATTAATCCCACCAGATAATCCAAAAAAAAAAAAAAAAACATTTTCATTTAACAAATTTTATTTTCTAAGTTTAACAAGGAAAAAGTAAAGGATTATTTAATTATTAAATATTTAAAAAAAAAAAACAATTTTTTTGTTGCCGTTCTGCGCTTGTGAAAGAGTTATTTCCCTTCCCTTATAGAAAAAACAAACACAAAGTGAAGCATTTCGTCGTTCCAAACTAAGAAACAGAATTATAAAACGGGCACTAGTGTTCCATCGCCACCCAGGAAATCCGCTACAGCGAGTCACCTCTTTGTCCCGACGTTCAGAAAATGCAATAAAAAGGGTTCCTTTAAAAAAAAAAAGGGGGGCGAGGGGAGCAGTTTCTACACAAAGTAGCAAATATCTCTTAAGCAATTTTTTTTAAAATAGAGAATCTACGATAATCAGTTGCCGACAGCCGTGCGTGTATCCGATATATCGGCTCCCGTCTGGGCCCCACAGATGGCGCTACTTTCACGACCTGACCGGCATGCAGAAATACCTCTAGTAGCGCCATCAAAACTGTCCACAGGCCGTTAAAGTGTTAAACCAAAAAAAAGGGGAGGTTATAGATATGGTACAATTGGTACAATTGATGGTACAGTACGCCAGCTTCCATGGCGTCATTTGTCTTCCGAGTAGCCGTTAAACGGCTGACTAAAGTCTATATCACGTGTTTTTAGCCCTAAACCGTCAGCAGTCGCCGAAGTCTGCAGGACAGCAATAATTATAAGTGAAAGTAGAATTTTTTTTTTTAAAAAAAAGGGTAGAACCTGGAACTCTCGTGAAGTAAAGCCGATTGAAGAATATGCATGTTTGTGCAACGAATACTGTTTTGATAGAAATAAATATGGGGCGATAACCACCTTAATATTAAAATACGTTCTAAATTCATAACTGGGATGGAAAACATCATCCATATAGCGTTTTTTCTTTGTGCTGTCTCATCTGTTTAAGGGGACTTATGGATATTTTTTCCTCTCATTAAATTGGCTGGGAAAAGTCAGAGCTAACACCGGAAAGACATTTCAAAGTAAACGAGTAACTGAAAAAGAACAAAGTGGATAGATTTGGCCGAGGAGAACGCTGCACAAATATAACAGACAAATACACCGGTGTAGAGGTTCAGGCTGTGAGACGAATAACTTGGTACTCGGAAAGACGGAGAAGAGACGGGAAAATCTGGCTGAGAGCAACGATGCGAAGTTTCCAGAAATCTCCGAAGGAATCGACGGTATTAGAAGTTTGGAGCACACACAATACTGAGGTAAGACGGCGTGAATATTAAAGTGCCATCAACTATTTCTTGATTATAATCGTCTAGTGATTCCGGAGTTTTTTTAATGATTAAATGATGTGCTGTTAACTTTTACTAAAATGTGCTCCATCATGACATGAAACAATATTCTTTTTCAGTCAGGGATCTTATTGACTGAATGGTCAAAAGGATAGGCAACAGACGCGTACAATATTCAAAATGATGTCTCACCGCCAACTGTTACGCTTACAATACGCCGATCTTCGTCAACCATTCTCTCACGGCGTCTCTCAGAGCCTGACACCGAACCCAGTGCACTATTGGGTTGATTAGGCTCATGATACAGCCCAAAATCATTAACAAACCTAAGATTAATTCGGTTACCGTGGATGAGATATTAAGAGGAAATCTCAGCAGCTGGCTTGATGCTAGCAGGACCCGGAAGAGCCCGTACGGGGCCCAGCCCACAGCGAAAATGGCAGAGGCCAAGAGACAGGTCTTGGCAACAGACTTCAGTCTACTGAACGAGTTCTCAGAAGAGGACGACGACTGCACGGTGGTGGAACGTTTCTTCCTCAGCGAGCAGTACATCGACAGATAGAACACCGTGGAGAAGATGATGGGAACTATGTAGTTGGCGAGGTGAATATAGACGACGTGGGCGTAGCTATAAACATAGGCTCCATTGCACTGATGATCCGTTTGCGGTTCCGATATCGAACGTGGAAAAAGTAGCGGGTAGACGGAAGTAAAAACGATTCCAGTCCAAGTTAGAATCACGATTATCGCGACTCTGGTTGTTGTCATGATTTGGCGGTACTTTGAGGAAATCCTCACGGCGACAAGTCGGTCGAGCGAGACGAGGAACACGCTCCAGAAGGCCCCGAAAAGTACGGATTTCCTCCAGCAGAAGATGAATACGCAGGACGACTCGGAGAGGGACCTCGATCGCTTGAAGTCGTAGGGAGTGTAGACAACAGAGACGGGTATGAAGAAAGCGCCCAGCTGAGTCTCGGTGGTTATCAGCGACATGAGAAAGGCGTTGAAGTTTTTCCGCACCGTCTTCGACGCCAGGTAGAGGAGGAAAATGGACCCGTTGGCCAGCGAGATGAGGGCGGACATAAGGTAAAAGAAAGCGATGAGAGGGAGAAAGTCCGGTGTCTCCAGCGTTACTCTGGTAAAATTACTGGTGGCATTGATGCCGTCTACGAATGCATTGATACCTGTGATGTTGGCAATGTCGTTCATGTTATTCATGAAGCTTTCTACGCATCAGTCCGTGAGTAGAGTGAGATGTTGTGGAAATTGAGATATCCTACAGAAATAAGAACAAAGAGTAAAGACAAATACAAACTGGTCTCTGTCTTGGTATCTTCGGAGTCATCTTTCCGTAAACAGCTGCCTACGGGTTTCTTCCCGAGATCTAATGTTCCAATATCTGTCGGCCTGATTTGTTTTCATCACTTTCCTAGGTGTTTCCAATACCTCAGCATCAATCAACCGGCCAGTCTACAGTTTCTTCTTCAATCTTGAATTATAAAACTGAAATAAAAATCTATTTCGGAAAGTGTTCCTTCTCCTTTATAGAATGTTTCTGCCAAAATACAGATTTCTGCGTAGAGCAGATGATGAGGGAAGCCTTCAGATGCTCAGAGAAGATGGGATAAGGGTTTAACTTACCTTTCTTGCTGGGAAAGCATTGTTCGGTCTCATGGCCGCCTTCTACGTACTTATAGCCTCAGGCACAAAGTGCGACCATGACCATTCACGTCAGCTCCGACCCGGACACCTTCAATTAACTTTAGATCTTCCGCTGTAAAGAGACTTAATAAAATCCCATTAGCGCTGCTCGTTAAGAATAGGTTACCTGCTTCTCCGCAGTGTCTCCTTAAAATGAATTTAGGCGATCTAATCTGGGGTTATTCCGTTTTCTTCGCTAATTAACCGGATGGCTCTTACGGTTCGAAAACCGGCGACAGGCGGCCAGAAGACAGCACCCGCCGGCCTCCGCTAACGAGGTGCATCGAGATGCGCTTGAGAGAGTCCTTGTTATTTACCAGCGCACGGCTACCTGGTCTTTATACATCTTACCTGGAGGCCGTTTTAATGACACCGAAGATGAGAGCTGAACACTGGCGTCTCTTTCATACCTCACCCCCACTCCCCCCGGGAGAAAGTCAATCACCCGCGCAGAAAAACAGACTTGCGATTATTTATTGATCGCTATTTCAGTCGTCGCGCCGGAGTTACGTAAGGGGACAGACACCCACGCTTGAAAAGGGGTTAATTTAAGCATCTTCCAATTCTTACAACATGCACAGCGCTGGCAAAATACCAATAGGGCCGCAGCCATGCCGACCTTGGGCAGATACAACCTATCGGCACAAACGGTAGCAAACTACAGACAACCGATATTCACGGAACTAAAATGTGAGATAAATACATTTGTACGTGTGGCGGACGAGGGGTTAATTACTTATGTTCGCGGGTTGTAATTAACTTACTGGGGTCCCTTAAAAGAATCAGAGGGACCAGAGATAGATCGAGAGGACAAACAATTAGGTTTTTAAAAGATGGATCAATGAACAAACGCTGCCAAACCATAACCTGAAAGGTTGCGTTTATTGTGCAGAGATACAAGAACGGGAAGCAGGTGAAGGTGTCTGGTTGGATACACGGACAACCAGTTGGTTTGTTTGCACAACTTCTCACAACAGATTGAAATCACAATTAGCCCGCTCTCTTTCAGCCAGCTGTCAAAGGAGCACCGGTAGAGGAGACAATAACCACAGGACATGAAGACCGTTATATCTGTGCCTACCGTTGGGAATTAACTTTAAAGAATGGCCAATCGATTATAACCTCATCCGTACACTTAATCTGGAATTACTATGCTGTCTGTCTTGCCTGGGTTACGTATACTGCTGCTATTTCTTATTCCCTGGATTCCTGCAACTTTTAAAATAAGATAAATAAAAATTAGTTCTTTAATATTTACCTTTTAAATAAAGACAAGAATCAAATCCTTGTTTGGATAACTTGGAATAAGCATATACTGCGTAATATTAAACAAATTCCAGTTTCTAACTGTGGTCAATCGTATGAACCTCATATGGATTAAAAGATATATTTAAAACTTAAGCAACAGCGTCAATGGAAATGTTGCTGTGCCAAGTTTTTCTTTAGTTGACAGTTTTAAAGTTATATCAAGCTAACACAAAGAAGAAGATGAAAAAAAAACATTTTTGATAATTGCTCGTGTTCGTGTAGTCTGAGAAAAATTTCTAGTGATTCCGGAGTTTTTTAAATGATTAAATAATGTGCTGTTAACTTTTACTAAAATGTGCTCCATCATGACATGAAACAATATTCTTTTTCAGTCAGGGATCTTATTGACTGAATGGTCAAAAGGATAGGCAACAGACGCGTACAATATTCAAAATGATGTTTCACCGCCAACTGTTACGCTTACAATACGCCGATCTTCGTCAACCATTCTCTCACGGCGTCTCTCAGAGCCTGGCACCGAACCCAGTGCACTATTGGGTTGATTAGGCTCATGATACAACCCAAAATCATTAACAAACCTAAGATTAATTCGGTTACCGTGGATGAGATATTAAGAGGAAATCTCAGCAGCTGGCTTGATGCTAGCAGGACCCGGAAGAGCCCGTACGGGGCCCAGCCCACAGCGAAAATGGCAGAGGCCAAGAGACAGGTCTTGGCAACAGACTTCAGTCTACTGAACGAGTTCTCAGAAGAGGACGACGACTGCACGGTGGTGGAACGTTTCTTCCTCAGCGAGCAGTACATCGACAGATAGAACACCGTGGAGAAGAGGATGGGAACTATGTAGTTGGCGAGGTGAATATAGACGACGTAGGTGTAGCTATAAACATAGGCTCCATTGCACTGATGATCCGTTTGCGGTTCCGATATCGAACGTGGAAAAAGTAGCGGGTAGACGGAAGTAAAAACGATTCCAGTCCAAGTTAGAATCACGATTACCGCGACTCTGGTTGTTGTCATGATTTGGCGGTACTTTGAGGAAATCCTCACGGCGACAAGTCGGTCGAGCGAGACGAGGAACACGCTCCAGAAGGCCCCGAAAAGTACGGATTTCCTCCAGCAGAAGATGAATACGCAGGACGACTCGGAGAGGGACCTCGATCGCCTGATGTCGTAGGGGCTGTAGACAACAGAGACGGGTATGAAGAAAGCGCCCAGCTGAGTCTCGGTGGTTATCAGCGACATGAGAAAGGCGTTGAAGTTTTTCCGCACCGTCTTCGACGCCAGGTAGAGGAGGAAAATGGACCCGTTGCCCAGCGAGATGAGGGCGGACATAAGGTAAAAGAAAGCGATGAGAGGGAGAAAGTTCGGTGTCTCCAGCGTTACCGCTGTAAGGTTTTTCGTGATGTTGGTAATCTCCGTGAACATACCTGTCGGGACATCATCGCCAGAGCCATTCTTTACGTCCATGGGGATCAAGGATGGCAGCAACAACCTGGACAAGAATGGTGTAAAATGCGTTTGTCGCAGATGGGTGATAGACTTTATTCCTTCACCCGTATAAAGATACCCTCCCGAAGCGTCTTCTGAATTGTCCCTGGTATCATCAAGTGTTCCTTTATATAGCGTTCAATATTCCCCCGTGACCTGTATCGATCTGTAACTTTTAAAGCAAATCAAAAGTAGAGCTTTCATCAAGTGAGAAACCGAGTCCCCTTTTGTTTGCCCGTCGGCCTAATGACCAAATTAGATTTAAAAAACAAACTGAATTGTTCAAAGAACAATGTTGATTATTAAGAACTGTTTTCTAGCCTGTAAGCATTGTTCTAACTAACAAAAGAGCCAACCTGTTTATATGTGAACGAGGAGCCTGCTACGGGGCTCAGATTAGCAATGACCATGGCACACAACATATTCCTTTATGACTGGAGAGTGCCACCCAATGTTACGCAGGCAAATGGAGCATTAAAAGCATCGTTTATGTACTTACGGTTATTTAGAAAATGTATACCAACCGTTAGTGCCAGAACATCAGCGGCTATTGCTGATAAGACATTCTGCTAGGGAAACTTCCCTTTGATGTTGTGTGAGTGGTTATGCGGCTATTTCGTATAGAAATCCCGGTAATTTGACCAAAGTAGAAAACGTCTATGAAATGCAGGTGAACATCATCACTTCTATTCTTTCCAAATAATTACAAGCGCCTTAAAAACCGTTTTACGAGCTCTGCTACTATATATATATATACTGACCTTCAACAGACGAAAAACAAATTACTCTCAAAACTCTCCTCAGAGCTTAGATGGACAGACAGACAAAGCTGCATCATGAAGCGGAATACAGAAGAATAGAACTATGTTAGAGCGTAGTAACTCAGTGTATATAAAGCAGCTCAGTCAGTATGCAGTCCGGCTTCTCAAACCAATCACATTATTATTCCCCAGGTGAATCAACTTTTTCCCAAATATTCCCCAAGTTTCATTTGGACCGTTTTAAAATATTTACCGAAAGAGAAGAATAAGTGAAAGAAGAACCTCTCTGTTGCGACAGACTTGTTTTGTATTTTTTTTGTTGTTGTTTTGTTTAAGGGGAGTTAAGCCGGACGATTATAGAACGAAGTAAGGGAGGTAACTGAAGACCAAATTAAAAAAAAAAAAAGAAAGAAAGGATTGGACGGTGGCATGAAGAGGAGGAGGTATTCACTCATCGTAGAGATACGGGTAACTTGATAATACGTACAGTAAATTATACGTAAGGAAATATACCTCATTAACAGTAGCTTTGGTTCACATCGAATTCAAAACTGTCGGTCATAACTCTTCTGTTTAGAAAACCAGAAAAGAACGTGACGTCACAGATGTGCAGGGCGGAGAATGACGACGTGCAGTGAGCGTAATAATAATAATAATAATAAAATAATAATAATAATAATAATAATAATAATAATAATAATAATCGGATTCATAGGTTTAGCAATAAAACGTAGGAATAATTTAATGTTTAGTTATTAGCATTAATGTGTTTAATGATTTATAAATTATTAATGATCTTTAAGTCATTAAGTTTAACCTGTTGCCATTAATACTTTTTAAACATTAATATTATGACTACTTAGTTGCTAGTTTATCGGTATTATTATTATTATTATTATTATTATTATATTATTATTATTATTAACTTTGGTGTATATCAGAGTTTTGTTTCTTTTCAGTTTCTTGATTAGAAATTCTCTTCGCACACCTGACCTTTCCAGGTAGACTATACGCACCAGTCGCCGACTCGCAGGTGAGGGAAGGGGCGGAAATCCCGGTCGACCCTACCAAGAGCGGCCGGAAGGACGACACGAACGAAACCCCTAATTCGGGCCTGGACGGTTCCTTGCCCCGAAGCAAGGCCCCCCCCCCCCCCCGGAAAGCGATGGGTGACCCAAGGCTTTGCGACCGGACCTGAATTGTAAGTCCCTCCTTTATTATCCACTCGCTAAAACAAGATGGGGAAGAGCCATCGACCGAATCCCGGTGCCGGTGCAGGCAGCTACTGATCGCTTCGATGGAACCAGCTTGCGTCGCAGCGGGGAACTGATCGGCCGTTCGACGGACCGATCGAAGTACGAATCCGTCTTTCTTCCGCTAATAATGAAAAAAAAAAAAAAAAAAAAATAGAACAGTAGATAAAACTTCCAAAAAAGAACATTTTCACCACGTGCAGTTAAAGTAGTTATCTCCCCTTAGACCGTTGGCGAAGCAAGAGTCTCTTGATGGGCAGACAGCAGCAAAAGATGGCCGGACACTCATCGCTTTACCATATCCGTCCCTTCACTCGGCTCAGCCACCTATTGTCCACAGCTCCTCCCAATATGTGACCTCAGCCACATCTTCCGTCGTCGTCAACAGGGCGGGTACTGTAACATAAGTATTCCAGCTGGGAGAGTGACCCAATTGAAGGAGGAGTGCCCGGTCGCCGCCATCACGACGGGGCTGGGTCGACAAGCTCACAGTCTACCCACCAATATGAATCGGCATCAAAGGACTGGTTCCGAAATCTGTCATCTTTAAGAAATCGCACCAGCACTCCTCCGTCTGACGACTTCCAGCGGCCACGAAGAAGCCCGAGTCGCTTTGATGCGCACCAGCGCTGGTTAGATAGAAGGAAGAAAGGAGGAGGAGGAGGAGGAAGCTAACAGAATAAACAAGCAGCCGATGTTGAGATTCAACATAGTCGGGGGGTGGGTGGGTAGGCTGTTGGACGCCATCTTAAGGCGGCTTGTCGAGGATGCGTCTCGAAGATGACCTTATTTTTCTGTCGGTTTCAGAAGATTTCTGTCTTTAGGGGAAAAAGAAAAAGAGGGTTGTTACCGCCCTTCTTCGCTGTCCCCCTTTTTGGTGCGCGCGCGCGTGGGGTGGGAGACTCGGTCTAGGTGCATCACGTTGTCTTGGGGCGAGAGGAGGGCGCGCCAGCTTCCTAAAACCAGTGCTCCTCTACACGCCTGGTTAATCCGCTCGCCGAGTCGAGGCCGGCCAGCATCTCTGAGCGGGCTCCTCCTCCTCCTCCTCTTCTCTCTAAACTAGCAGCTCAGATTAATGTAACCCGGTTGTCTGGCTTCCAGCTGGGACATCTCTCGGAGAACTCGAGCGATCGCTTTCCTGCACCATAGCAACAACCATTCGCGGGATTCACCCTTTTTTTATTCCTGGAGAAAAGAGATAAGTTGAAAAATCAGCAAGTAGGATACTAAAATCTTTCCCCGTCTGGATAGGGTCCCGGTAAACGACAAAGCCATGTTGTACATATTTATCCCAGACACCGCGTGGCTGACGAGCTCCAGGGAACTCGGCATTAGCATCGTTTTAGATTCTCTCCCGGAGCCGTGTCGAAGAATCACTCCCTCCCACTTTATTCATACCTGCTGAAACACTTTTAAAATGCCGATATCAGGCAAATGTTCCCACATCGAAACTTTGGGCGACGGCCGTCTGTTCTTCTGACTCTTGGAGCCATCTCGGAAAACGCAGGGGCGCCAACAGAGCCGTCTTCCGACCAGATGGACCAATTGTGCACAACGATGACGCGCGCGTAGTTCGTCGTCCCCTTGTCAGGAGAGCTCTGCCGTCACACACCCCCCCCCAATCAATACCTAGAAAGGATGGAAATTCTGATTTACTGGAATTAACCAGAGACGCAAATGTCATGGCATAGCAGAACAGACAGAATCATGGTTAGGGAGTTAATTAACTTGTTTGTTAAGGGGGCGCTTTTAGCGAAATGGACGTGATCTCGTCAAGGTTGAGTTGGCACTGATAGTGTGTGTGTAGTCTCAAGCCTCCTTTTAAAGATGGCGTTGGCTAGTGCATGATGGGTAGTATAAGTTTTTTCCCCAGACATCACGCACAGAAATTCCCCAGCGCGCCAAATCGAAGGTGTGAACGATCGATCGGTTACCAGCTGTCCGGAACTCTTCTATTTAAGGATGAGGTCCGACTTCTGCGTGGAAGTTCTCCGGGCACGGACCATGCGGCTCCACCAACCACGTGATCTCGCATCACCACGGCTGTCGTCGAGATCCGCTGGCCCAGATCGAGGCTCTGTCTAATGTGGCCGAGTACTTTGTATGACGTTAATGAAGAACGAGCTGTCGGGGGGGAAGGTGTGGATTCACCGAATTCTTTTCGAGGTTTAAAGATATTGGGGGAAGGGACAATAACAAAGAAATGAGGTGTGCTTACGTGTGGAGAAAATTGCTCGTTTATTAATAGACTCTGCTGTTACTGTACAGTGGTTTTATCATAAACTTAGGTTTAATCTCCTCCTCTCTCAGAGAGATGGAGATGGAATTTTTGTCCATTAAGATAAGATCCCCAATTAGTCAGGATACACTTTACTATTCTCCTAAAAAAACCCTGCCATTTTACATACAGCCCCCACCGTTTGAAGTAGAGGTCAAGGACCCTGCATTTACTGACCTTCATTTAGAGGAAACTGAATATTGAAAATGAAAACAAAGTCTGCAGCCTCTTTTTTTGCTGCTGATGAAAAGCCACTCTGCCAGCGCACAGGGCATCATGACCGAAACCCGATTAGGTCGGTATTTTTTGATGCGTCTCTCAAAATGTAGTTTATCCCGGAATATCCCAGTCAATTAAGATTACTGGAATTCCTTCCCAGTTAATATCTCTGATATTTTAAAATGTTTACAGCATGGAGGCTAATTGTAATTTAGACATTTATCTGCCGCTTAAAGATGAACTCGATTTAAAGTTAGATGCTATATTAGTAAGCAGAAGAGCCAAAATGCAGACCACCACCTCATGCGTTGATCTATGACAGGCCATTTTCTAGGAAGCACACAACACAGCTGACAGTTCCCTTATTCCTTGGATACCTGGAGACATTGCATGTGATCTTTTAATTTCCGATCAGCTTTTGTTCTGTCTACCAGCAATGGCAGATAAATGGAAATTTCTTTTTTTTCCTATTTTGTCCTCCTCGTTGACAGACTTGAAAAAAGGGTCAATATCCTTCTCTTAAAAATGTAGTTCATTCAAAAGGCAGATTTATCAGTGAAACAAAGAGAATGCTCATTGATATGGTTTGATGGTAAATTGCAGTTTTTCTTAAAAAAAAAAAATTAATATTTACAGATGAGAAACTGTTCATGTTCATTATTAATATCATAATTATAAAAATGAAATTAAAAATTAATCGAGTGGGTATGTAGCAAATTATATCAGTCACTTTTCTTTTTTAAAGCTAAATCCACCAGCAGCCGAGATATCTATTCTAATGTGGTTACCAGCAGACATTTTTAAGAGTTCCACTAGAACTCTATTTGTTTGGCTTTCATAGCAATGCATTATGGGAACGTCTAGTAGTTATTGGCAGATAGACACGTGTCTAAAATTAGCACCCCACCATATCTGCAATTCTACCTGCTAAATTATTATTTTTTTTTTTTTTGTCTCTAACTAATAAATCATGGAGGGTCTGGTAAATCCTGTTTGGACCATTTGTTTGGCATTTCAAGCTCAACAAGGTTACGCTGCAGATAGCAACTTTCCTTACTTTCTATTGATCTGGCTGTTTTTCAGGTTAAAGAGTGTTTCAGAGAGAGAGAGAGAGAGGCCCTTAACCCCTTCAGAGTGAATCAGTGCCCTCTGAGGATGGTCATTAAAGACTGTAGTGTTGTTGGCATCTTCCAGTAATTTAGACTTTATCCATCACTGTATTAAACAAAAATATCAGTTTTGTTTGTTTTTTTAAATCAAGGGAGATTACTTGTTTTGCTTGCCTGTCTCTCTTTACAAATTTACAGCTACAATGATGGCTGTGGATATGCAAATTCTGTATCCTGGTAGATAAACTATTAAATAAGAAATCTGTTGAATGGTCTGAAATATTCTATGCTTATAAATAAGAAATGCTTATATTTTAAAATCTTTATTTTTAGCATTAAACAGAAATTTCTTTATATATATATATATATATATATACCCATGATTCCTGATTACTACTGATGCCGTTCTTGCCTGCTATATGATTAAGTTTGCTGTTTTTTACACATCAATTTTTCGAGTGACCTCTGATAAAAGTGACAGACAGAGAGAAAGTAAGCAATCAGACTTTACTGACCTAAAATTATTGTTGGTCTAGATATGCGGTGCACACACACACACACACACGTCTTCTGAAATCTTTAGTCAGTCAACCTTGAATTCCACACAAAGTAAGTACCAAATGAATAGTACGTCTCATTCACACATCTGGACATAGTTGATTTACAAATGGGTCCAATAATCAAAAAGTTGCTTAGGGATCAGCGAAAATTATGAGGATAAGAGGTCAGGGTCAAAAGGAAATTGTGGTTACACTAGATCACACTTGGAATATGTAGTGCAGATATGTCCTTGCTTGAAAATGATATGGGTAATTTGGAACCAGTCTAAAAATGTGATTCTGCAGTTGTCTTATTATATACTGAGCAATTTTGTTAAACAGGTAACAGAGTGATAAATGAAGCTATTTAGAATATTTAATGAGTTTTAAACTACATTTTGAGGCTTTTGATTTAGCCACCGATACTGCTTTAAGGATCACCAGTATATGAAGGGTGGCCATCGGTCTTTCTGAGTTTGGTTCATTAAATGTTTGGCTGTTAAGGTCGAGGGTCAGAGTTCGGTTCTTACAAGAAATGGCTTCATTTGGCAAACCTCACTCGCATGGTTTCTTACAGTTCTTTACCAGCCAGCTGCGTGGGTTTTCTCCTACCTCTAAAGATGAAGAGTTCTAATAGGTTTGCTATATCCGCCAAACGCCCACCCGCCAGGCACTTTTGAGCTGACCAAAGTTCGGCTGCCATGCCTTCTTTCTCTATCCAGTGTTCCAGATTCCTGGTCTTTCCCACACTATACCACCACTGGTTGAAAACCCATTTCTGCATCACCATCAACTGTTTTGTCCACTGTTACACTAGAATCTAAAGAAATTCTCTCTAATGTGATGCGTAAGGTGTAGGCTGCGCATCATCTAGAGTAAGCAGTAATAAAGGCTCGGAAATTTACATACAAAAACTATTCCAAATGTCTAGAGCAGAGTTACAGCACAAAAAGGATTTTGATTGTGATTATTATTATTATTATTAATAGTATTAACCTTTATAAGAACATTTATCAATTCTGGAGTATAGTATGCAGGGAACAAACCAACACCGGCGAAAGGAGCACAAAAGTTGTTCGCTCAAAGGATTCAGAGGCAAGCAATCAGTTATAAAGGGCATTCGTAACACCTGAAATTACCTCGCCTGTTTCTGTTCGACGGTAAAACCAGCACGAATGGCAGCGAAAATTCCAAACAGGTATGGTCGAACTCTGGCACACCCCTGTTTCATCCACTTCCTCTGATTACAGTTTCATTGGAACAGATCTTGCAAAAATCAACAACCACCCAGTTTGACCTTTTTGTTTTTCTTGGTGTCCACCACATGTGGCACATCAAGTGTAGCCTGCCACCTCTCGGGGTACACAAACAGATTCAAAGCATCCCCAACCCTCAAAGCAGCCTGTCTTCCTCGTTCTTAGAATGAATAAACAAGTTGTTTGGTTTTTTGTGCGCCTTTCTTCAAAACAAAATCCCACAGGGAATTCTGCCCATCAGAGGAGATGCTGAGGATGAGTTTTTGAGGTGTGGGGAGGGGTTCCAATCATGTGCACTACGCTCTTGACAAAGAGATGAGGCCAACGGATAGAAACCAGAATAAGCTCAGAAACTAATCACTATTTATTTCATCAGAAACGTTTCAACTAACAATACATAACTTCATCAGAACTCAACCAAGCAGGATGGAAGTTTACTCGACCGCGAGACAATACATATATAATAATAATAATAATTATTAAAAAAAAAAACAAAAAAGTTCTCAAATCTGATAAACTGTCGCGGTCAGGCACAACAGGTTACAATAGATCTTCAAATGCATTCCAATTCATGCAAAAAAGAAAAAAAAACAAAAACAAACAAACATAGAAAACAATGATATACAAAACAAAGGAAAAAAAAAAAATCTCCATCTTAACCACATTCAATGTAAATGGTTTTGAAAAATGTCTGGGTTTTCCTAAGTCACCAATCATTGTAACAAACTAATATATATATATGTAAGGGAAGCTGACAAAATATCGGATATACATCATAGTGTTTGGATAATATGCAGTATTTTTTGGATGAAATGAGAACTGACTACATTTTCAAAAAAATAGCTTCTTTTCCCTAGTTTTTGTTTGCTTTAGTTCTTGTAGGACATTACCCCCTTTTTTTGAGATGGATAATATCCATCAATTCACTGTCCACTAGACTCAGACTTTAATAAAGCAGATCGGTTTCAAAGATGGCTTCAGTTTTTCTCTCATACAATTCAGGATTTACCTCAAAAGCAATAAAAAGTCTACAAGTTTCTTTACTTCAACAGAGAGAGAGAGGGAGAGGGGGGGAAACAGAAAAATGACAAGTCAACGAGTCAGAAAATGATGTGCTAACCCCAAAACCTTATGAAAACAGTCAAATTGTAGTAGGATGCATTAAATGATGTGTTAACAAATCGTCATGTGACATTAGCAATAGCCATCAGATGACATGCTAGTGGGTGGTCAGTTAACATGTTAACAAACGTCATGGAATAACACATCAACGAGCCATTAACAACAGTCATAAAATAACATGTCAATCATTTAAAGTCCAATACAAAGGATACCTTTTGTTATTGTTTTTTTTTTCTTTTTTTTCTCCTTTTTTAATTGTTGTTGTTCTTGTTTTGTTGCTGCTGCTGCTGCTGCTGCCATGGCATAAAAATAAAAGCTCCATTAATGTTTCAGCAGGTCAAAGGTTACTGACCATCACGAAAAGACAATCAGTCTGGAACATTCTGAAAGAGAAAAGAATTTATATTTACATATTAAAGTTTCAAAAACAGCAAATTAGAGTAGCTAGCAGATTATTATTATTATTATTTTTTTAAATACCAAACCTATAAAGTCCTCTCACAAAATTAACAATGAATGATTAGTCTTCTTGTTCTTTAACGACAGTTTTATAGATCATCTTTACACGGTATTTAGCATCTTTCAAACTGAATTTGAATTGTAAATACCGTGTAAGTGTAGTCTTTCGATTCTTTATAGCGATCATTAAGATAAATGGGGAAACTAATAAGTTATGTGGCAGACAATAACTGCACTAGATATAAGGACTACATTAAATTTCTCTGTGGTCATTTACATATGGAAATTGATCATCAACTAAATCAAAGCATTGATTAATTCGAGAGAAAGAACAGATGAGCTCTGTCTAAGCTACAGCAGCTATCTGCCTCGTTGTTGTCACTATCCTATACTGACATGGACCTATTGAAAACTGGGTATCCTACATGCTTATTCAGTGATGTTGGCACTTCAAAATACTGAGTTCAACAAAATCTGATTGGTGCAAAGCATTTTTAGTAAATGCTAATGTAATTTAATAAGCTGACCTAACTGCACTGCTACTCAGTTTCTGCCATTTTATATAATTCCCCCCCCCCCCACCTCCCCATCAGTCAGTCTGCAGTTTAACTGCTCCAGAAACTCTGTTTGGACAGGATACATGTAAAACGAGAAAATGCCGAATATACCGACAAAACTCTGCCTGAATACATCAGTGGTTGGTTTCGGAAGCTTTTTACACTTTCTACTAACATTAACGGGAAGAGATCAGGCTGGCTTTATTTTGTTGGGAACCTTTCGCTAAACTTGAACTCCATGCACGCAGCACCTGCAGAATAACTGGTGAAATCTTACAAAATTCCTGGAGAGTTATCTCACCTGTAAAGGCACTGACACAATTCATAGTTTATGGAAGATGCAGAATTTTCAGAAATTGTTCTATAATGATGTGCTTTGCCACATCCAAGAATATGTACTGATATAGGATAATGCAAATGCTGCAAAGATCTGAGAAACTCTTTTGGTTGTTAGTTTCAAAGCAAACTCGTTTCTATTTGAGAATTTCAGAAGTTAGTTTAGTTTCCAGCCACCTAGAGCTGACCAGTCCGGATGTCTATTTGTGATTATGTGCAACTTGTTAAAGGGTCACTGTCCTGGCAGACAACAAAATGTAAACATCACCCCCCATAACTATCGACTATTCCATAGTAAACTGGTTTCCATAGCTACGCAAGGTTTTATATCACCCTTTCAAACTGCTGGAACTGACAATGGTGGACTGCCATGCATACACAATGAACATGGTACACAGCCTGAAACTTCAACAGAGCAGCCATGATGAAAACAAACTGGAAAGGGCAATAAAGCTGTTATAACAAAAATTTTACATAGTCTGCCTATTTTACTAATTAGGCACATACTATTGCTATAAATAAATACATGGAGACAGACATTCTTTATTTCAGCTGAATGATCAATCTGACAAACAGAATGAAACTACATTTATGGATGGTGTACATCACAAAACACAAAAATTGTTTTCTTACCAGCCATCTACACCTCCACATCTCTGATTGCACAACAAAGGATCATGGAGAAAATCATGCCGAGAATCTAAATAAATAAAATACATGGAACATTTCATTATATTCTATTTTTACAGGTGACCAATGAGAAATAATCCCTTGAAATAGGAAGAGAGAAATTTACATGAAAAGGTACAAATATACATACAGATTAGAAACTATGTAGAGATATATTGAATATCTAGTGAAACACAACATATATTTTGTGCATGTGTGTGTCCAGGGAGTTAAAATACCAATGTAAAATTCATATACCTGCAAATTTTCTGGCTGTTATCATAAGTTAATCAAAATGAAGCCATTTTAGATCTTTCTTATGTAAAGTATAGTCAGCGTGTAAATTTAACGAGAATTAACAATCTTCCTCAACTACAATGGTCGACATCCATTGATGAGATTGAGTTCTTGAAACTTTCTCAGTGCTGCATATATTAATAGTATAATTTTAAAAATTGGAATTACAAATGGAAACAAAAGAGCTTTCACACACTTGTACAATATTTAATGATGTAAAGGTTACTTCAATTTACAGATAACTGAAATCATTGAATAGATACTTTCCTTTCCATGTGACCATAATCATGTCTCATCAATTACATCTTACTGAACGCATTGTGTATTTATGTCAAGTATATACCATGTAGGTTTCCAGTGTGAGTCAGGGTCTTGCATACATGGAAGTATCAGTTATTCACACACTTTATTTCATTTAAATATACGCTAGTGACAGTTTGACATGACAGCAAATGATATTATGTTACTCAAGTTTATAGTGAAGATATAGAAATCACTGCGGGCTGATATCCAATGAATTAAATACTATGGCCAATCCTGTCTAGCTATGTTTGTGTGTGTGGGGGGGGGGCTTGTATGTCAAAACCTACCTCATATGTATCATTGTTATCTATACTTTAGTATAAACATCTACTCTTTTTCACAATTCTAGACACAGATTCCAATTCCACAATTCACCTTTGTCTCTTCTCCACCTTGAAGATCAGTTCTTCTGATATAAGACGTTGTTTGATTTGCTTTCTCCCCCCACCAACATTAAAAAGGGGGGGGGGTACATCTGAATAAAAAATTTTCTTTTTGGATAAAATCTAAATTTATCTATCTAATTTTTGATACAAAACCCAACAGCTGCTTACCAGTGCCATTAACGAGGAGAACAAACTGATTTTATACGGAGAGACCGATGTCCTGTCGGTGTAAGTGAGTTAACACCCGCATCTGTTGGCTCTCACCAGCCACAGAGAAATGAATGGTTTTAAAAAGGAAAAAGCACGACAGTAGCTACCCCCTTCAACTGTCAGTGGCATCAAGATCGATTGCCTCCTTAAAACCTGACAGCTTGGAAAGTGGAAACAGACACTTGAGAGAGAGAGAGAGGAACTTACCATTACAATGGCAATGCCTATGGCTACTCCAGCAATGATCAACATATGGTCCGCAAAGTATTGTAGCAGTTTGTCTTTGCATGGCTTAGAAAGAGAGAGAGAGAGAGAGGTTATTTGCACGTAAAATAGTAGAGAGCAAAGGAGATATCGTGAAAGCATTTAATGTCATGGTAATTTTGTGGACATGCATATTGATTAAGGATGACAAATGTTGAAAAGGAAAATTTAAAATCTCACACACATGCACCGGTTGAAAGTTCATCACTGAAGTGAAGAACCAAAAGACCACCCACACGTGGTGCTTGCAAGAACTTAAATAGAACAGCTGCGAGTGGGGACTGTCTCTTGAACATTTTTAAAGGACAACTACAGATCTTGCTGTGCTACAAATTCTCATTCCACCCACCCCCCCTACCAAAAGTGCGTTCGCAGGACCGAGTGAGGCTGAACCAGACTTAGCCACCTGGAGAGTAGTTTGTAGGGACAAAGCAAACATCTAACGTAAATGGCTTTAGTTCAGGGTTTTATAACAATCTCTCCATCCTCCCATGAAAAGCAAAGCCTCCTTTATTGATTTATGCACTTTTGTGTCCTTTTAGAATTTTCATTTGAGTTTTGTAAAAGTGTAACATTGAATTAATTACATTTATTTTAAAGCTTCTGAGTCAATCAATAAATAAAATGACTTCAGTTAAACATTTAATAAAAAAACAGACATTCATTATTGGGATATCTTTCTTATTTTTTAAAAAAAATTTCATTAAAGCTGTTAAATTCTGTAGCTTTAGCTCCTCAAAACAGGAAGAAAAAAGCTAGAATAAAGCAAAAATTTCTCTAAATTAATTAATAATGTTCTCAAAACAACAGGAACATTTACTTTTTAATAGATAGATTCCTATTAGATTCACTTTGTACGTCTTACCTAATTAATGAATTACCATCATTCTTGGCCTTCATTCTCCACACAGTTCAAAAATACATTTATTTTACCTCAATTGTGTCCGTATCACAAATCCTTATAATGTCTGCTGCAACAAGGCTATCCTATTTTTCAAAACATTTTCAATTTTACCTTGGAACTTCCCCGCCATAGACCCAGTTACACTCTACTGGCTTTTAAATATTTTTTTGTTGTTGTTATAGATGGTCCACTAAAAAACAACAGTGTATATAAATACTGGTGGTTATTAGTAACATTTTAAAATAGAAATAGTATCACCAATTATATCATGAGGCACTGTTCACTTTAATGTGATGACATTCTATAATGTCAAAAATCTAGCTCATCTCGGCGTCATCCTTCCTGTGTGTGTACAAACACTGACAAATCTGATCAGAAGCGGTTGGAGTGGGCCTTGTTGTGCAGCGAATCCCACCGTAAAGCTAACCGAGAGCTCCGGATCGTGATTGTAGATGTCTTTCTCCAGAAATTCGGCACGGATTTTCCAGAAATGGGCAGAACTCAACGTCAGATGTGGTACAGAAACTTGAACAGAAAAAGAAAAGCCCTTCGCGCGCAATGCTAGGAATGGTGCGTACCGAAACTGAAGTGCACTGCTCAAAACAGCTATGACGGAGCAGCAGAAATAGAAAAGCAACGATCCATGGAACACTGACGTGACTAGCAAAAAGGTTCCATACCCAATTAAAAATGGCTACCGAAACTGAACATCACTCTCTTGACGATCAGTCTAGAAAAGCAACATATCATGTTCTTAACAATCTGGAACCTGACAGACCTAGGGAGGATCAGGGCTAAAAGAACAGCTTAACTCAATCTAACTCAGAAGCAGCCTCCAAGTCCCATTATCAGTGTAAGATGACACCCAAGATAAAATGACTTGTATTCTGTATCTTCTAATCATGTAGATTTTTTTTTTTTTTTTTTAACTTATGGTATAAATATAGAGCAAAATAATAGCCTAATTTATTTGCAGGTCTTTCATTAGCTTTCCGATGAGCGTACAGGATAAAAATGCCAAAACAACCGCATGCTTCAGGTATGGTTACTCAAGATTAGTCACATGGAAAATTAAAAGCTGCTTTCTTTGCACTGCACAGCACTTGCCGTACAAACAAAGTTGGAAGTGGACACGACGACTCCACTGTTAACTTACTGAGAAGTGACCGACTTTTTAAAACAAGGCTCTTAATTAATGAAGTGCAACAGAGACAAAGTTCATTTAAAATCTTAGGAAAAAAAAAAAAAAAAATGCAGAGGAGAAATCGAAGCTGAATGCCATTTTCTGGAAAGGCCCATAAGAAACCTGACTACCAACAGGAAGTAAGAACTAGGTCAGTAGCGGTAGGCCTCGCACCGAAAGAATGAGTCACTTATGGCAGAACTGATGAATGCAAAATCTGCCAACAACTTTGAAACGCTTTTAACCAATCTAAAATTAAATTAAAAAGTACAAATGAACATCTGCTTTGGATTCTCAATTATTCTGGTGTAAATCGGAAAGTTAATCTCGTAAACGAAGTGAACATTTGAAACCAATGGTGCCCCCGGTGACCAGTTTTCCAAGAATTGGTAAACACCACCTCAAACATTAAATGCAATTACTTTAGTTCAAGTGATTACAAAAGGCAAAATGCCATGATGATCTATACAAGGCCCATCTGTGGGTCCCCCCCCCCTAACCCTGAGAGCCCTTAGTTAGTTTGAAAACAAACCCCAATCCTGTCTACTCTTAACCCTTTGAGGAATATGTCCACACATTTATGGGAAGTGGGTATTGACCTCGACAGAGTAATTTTGCAAATATGCAGTATTGGGAAAAAAATTATAGAAACGTGAAAAACTGGACACGAGAGAGGCAAATAACATACGGTAGAATCACATGTTGTGTATAGGTGAAAAACTTTACACTGATACAGTAGACTGTGATTGGTTGTCATGCAGGCAGAAGAACTATAAAAGTACAGGCAGTGATATCATTGTAGTTTGGTATATAATACAGCTCCTGAGAAAGAAATACCACATGACAAGCATACAGAAATCAATCTTGGCTAGTAAAGGCTACTCCATGTGGCAGGCTAGCTTGACTTCATGTTTTGAAAGGATCTGCATGCAAGATTCTGAAAAGCACATGTGAAACTGGTTGTTGACAATAGGCATGATCAAGAAAGACAGCAAGAAAGGTCAAACTCTCCATAAGTGATGCTAGGCACCTCAGGGTATATTCTTTACATGATACATGAGCTAGTAGAGATCTTGCAAAAAGCTCCCCAGAGGCAACCAAATGGCAAGGCGAGAGAAACAGCAGAAATGAAACAGTGAGATGTCCAAACCTGGAAGATGCTCTTTGCAGATGAGTCCAACTTTGAACTGACTGGATCAATACATGTGTGGAGCTGCATATTGTGAAGATATCGCTGAAGTGTGTTCAAAAGTATACTGACTGCCAAAAGGTACAAGCAGATTTTCATCAATCATCTTATAGGGCAGAGATTCTTACAACATGACAATGGTCCCCAAGCATGCAGCCAATGTGATGGAAAAACTATCTGGACTGTAAAGAGGCTCATGGAACACTCAAAGATGCCTTGGTCTGCATCAAGTTTTGATATAAACAACACCGAGGATATAATGGGGTTATATGGCTACTGAAAAAGTCAGACAACAACCAAAAACTTTGGATAAATTGAGGAAAGTGCTACAGGATACTGGGAACAACTTTCCACGGTCATACATCGATAACCTGTATGAAAAGAAAGGATAATGGCTCCATATAAAGCAAAAGGGCTCACATACCAAATGCTAATGCACTGAGTATATATATATATATTACTGTTATTTATGCATATCCTGTGTGGAAAGAGTTTTTAATGAAATATCCATTTTGATTAATTACTTTATTGCTAAGTCTACAATTATTTCCACCAGTATAGATTTTTAACCTATCCTGTTTATCAGGGACTCATTTCTTTGCAATAGATCGGTCCTAATACAACAATTAATGCTCTTTTTTTTCCCCCCCCCTTTAAAATCCTTCATTAGTAGGCCTGAATGGGATTACACAAAAGGGGGTGACAACCAAAATAACCAACGAAGGTTTCTAAGGCTTTTAACTGCCTGCAATGTTGAGTTTCTTCTGCTTGTCGGCTACTTTTCCCTGCAGCAGCCGTTTCCCGATCCTGACAGAAGCAAAGCACCAACCGAGTCAGCGGCAAAAAGAACGGGAATTTCTAAGCGGCTTCAGGTGGTAAAACAAAGCTTAAAAACAAGAAAGAAAAAAGGTGCAGGGTTAGGTGGTGGACAGAAGACTGAGCAAAACATTTTCAGCAATGATGCCACATTTCACCTCTTGGCATCGCTTACATTGTCAGCCATTTGTAGAAGTTTTTTTTTTTTTTTTTGGGGGGGGGGTGTGGTTTTAAAAGTACCGACAAGCAGCTTTCATTAGGTGACAGTACTAGCGACTTGTTTCCAATTTTAGACTACTCACCTTGTTGTAGTTTATCTGCTTGCAGCTTGCTGGAATCGGTTTACTGCTGAGATAATCATCTACCCCACGAGTAGCGCCACAACATCCAAACTGTAGAAATAAAAGCCGCAGTAGTCAGGGGGGGGGGCTTGTCATTTAAAACACATTAATCCAGTTAACATTGATAAAGATAGAAGAAAGTTTAATCAAAAGTCCTAGGGAGAGATGACTTTGTCATTCCAATGTGGTTTTTGTACAGTTGCAGGTTCTTCTAGCAATCTCTTAGACATGATGGGAATGTTCTACGAACTCAATGTGCTTTTATGTCCAGTTCTATAGCTGGCAACCTTAGCTTTACCCTTGCGCCACTAAATTTCCTTCTAGAGATGCTAACTCTTACACATTCTCCCCTTCCAGAATGCTCAGGGTTCTGAGAATTTTCTAGCTGTCTCAGCTTCCCATTTACCATGTCCTCTGATAATTCGATTATCTATAGACGTTGTCTGGGTTGTGCCCCCACCACCAAGGTTTCCTCCCAGAAGATGCTCAGCGTGCTTGGAGTAGGAGACTCTCCTCCTCAGGTCAGAGTTCAACCATAAGGGTTAACCCACCTGGTCAACAGGGTTAACATTCTAATCCTCCTCCTATCACGCTTATTTGTTAAGTAAACAGTACATCTTCATTCAGATAATTTGTTATGACATTTAACAGGAAGAGGGAAGAAATACAGTAGAGTTGAGCAGATATGCACCTGACCATATTAACCAGTTAAAATGTACAGACATAACCACCACGTGGAAATACATTTTTAAAAAAAAGGAGGAATAAACAAACCAAGAATGTTTTGGACTTAGCAGAAGTTTAATTAAGAAAATAAATGAGCCGATGAAAGATGAACCTGTTAACAGAATACTGTGATTAGTGCCATTTGGTAAATAACGACTCAGATGTGGACGGCTTATTCAGATTGGGCTTCAAGTGTTCAATAAATAATGCTTCCATAATAATTAATGTGAAGTCAAATAGGAACCCTTACGTCAGTCAGATGAACTCTGCATCTGGATTCTATTTAAAATGGCTAAGTGTGCAACAAATCACTCTCATATACATAAAATATATTGGTAAGAATGCAAGGGAACAAGTGTAATAAAAACTAAATCCATAGCATATGTTTAGAAAACCATTCAAGTTATTTATAATATTTTCACAGTTTAATTTAAAAAAAGATTTAAAAAAAGGGGGATATTTTTGTATGTATTGCAGTAAAGGAGAGACCGCTCTTACTGGTCACACTAAAGGACCAGAAAAACAAAAGGTTATTTATTCACTACAGAAGGTACGACACTCACGTCAGTCTGGACATTGTTCATCAAAGTCTCCGATGAAGGATTATCTCTGTAAGTTTTCACCGCATCATTTAACGTGGTGGTCACGAGATCATCAAGCTGAAACAAGGAGAAAAGAAAATCCATGGAATAAGTTTCCGAATTGACTAGTTCATTCATAGCTACAGGATGGAGAGAGAGAGAGAGAGAGAAAAAGGGGTGGGTTGGGGGTCAGTAAAGTATGCTGTAGTAAGCATCTATGACAACCACGAGTTTAAGTAGAAAATTTCCATATTTTGACAGGTAAGCTGATTTCAAAAGATGCCAGTGAATTTTTGATTTGGGTGAATATAATGCGTTGTTCATGATTTCCAGGAAGTTGGTCCTTTTAACAAACTGCTTTAAAAACAACCAGAAATTGCAATAAACAGAATGTCTGTAGTTATTTAGGTTCGCGCCAGGAAAGGTACCAATTGCGATGACAGCCTATCTGTAGCTATTTGGTTTCATACGAGGGTCAGGTGAGGTGACACGATGATAAGTGGGGTAATTACCTTGCTTAACTGTATTGTTGTAGATAAAAGCTGTGAACTCTAACTGCTGTCCCCCCCCCTCTCCCCAGCAGCCTTAGAAAACATTTCTATTAGCTGAGGTAGAATGTGTCAAAAGCACAAGCAATTCAGATGTTAGATAGTAAGCGCTGGGTGAAGCAGGGAACCTAAACCTAAGGGCTTAGATATGGAGACAAATATCAAACTTACACATTTTATTAACTGGTAGGTTTTTGACCAAAACTTTGTTAGAGTTCAAGTTGAGCATCTTTTAAAATCAGACGGTAATTTACATTCAAATTACCAATAGAACAGTCGCTCGGTGTATAAACAATGCAAATCAATTCTAGAAAAGATGTTCTACGCAAATAAAAGTATGCATGTTGAAATTAGCTGGTGATCAATAAGTAGCAGACTGATTTAAAATATCTTTTTCATTTAGAGGATGCTGATGGTTGCTCATGTAACCATGACAGTATCACTCATGTAAATGACCTACATAAAGTAAAAAAAAAGAAAAAGAAAATACTAACAAAGAACACAACATACACAATAGAAATTATTTGTAATCAACCAATAAATATATGGGTATAACTGGTAAAATGTCTCGTTACTGTACTTCATAACTAAACTAAAGTGACTAGGACAAAGGGAGGGAGACTGGAGTACTGAATTCTGCACAAGGTCGTTTTCATGAAAAACTAGAAATACTGCCCCATGAGAACAGCACATCCATAGCTCAGTTACACCATATTCTTCTGCTGCAGTGCCAATCAATGCCACATGCAAGGGATCAATCAATGACTTGCTCTGATAAGTCAATCTCCCTGGCGAACAAAACAACTTGTTAACAGAAATCCGCATGCAGCAGAATAGCACTATAAAGCATCATTTTGAAATAAATGTAATAGTGCTAATCAACCCAGTGTAATGTTGTCTTACATCAAGGGAAAGATGCAGATTATGTGACAGTTAAATCCGGCTGCAAAATATTCTATATACATATATATATATACATATACAACACACACACACTATGGCAACAGTGGGAAATTAAAGCTCTTCTACAGAAACAATCTTCTTCTGGCTTACAAATTATAGGTTTCAGCAAATCACTTATTTCAGTGGTATGGGTGCATGTGGAGGTCACAAAGCAACAGCATCATGTCAGTTCTCAAAGTGACGCAGATAAAAAAAAAAAGATACATGATGCAAAGACAATTACTTCACAAAGGTGAAATTAAATAAAACCAATTCTTGAGCTTCTTCAAGACTAAAAAGGCAGAGGAAAAAAAAAACAATAATAATTAAGCATCTCTTTGTCTCAGACAGCTGAATAGGATAGATTTTTTTTTTTTTTTTTTACAGGTATTATGTTCCAGATTATCTCCTGTGTGGTTCTCACATGAGCGGTAAGGTTTTTTTTGCCTAACAATTCCTACACCTTTCAAATTCAGAACGAGAAGGTATTTCCCTTCTTTGTTGCATAGCCATATTAGTCTGCCAAAGGCAGATTTTTGGAATATGTCCTCCCATAAGCCATGCAAAGGAAAAAAAAAAGGAGTCATAACAGAGCTTGCACATCCATGTAAACCCTTTTTAAATCGTGTGCACAATTTGCATGAAGTTTCCATGTACATGCATATATACGCACCTGATGTTTCAAGTGCATTGTGGGTATGCAAGTCTCCTGTTATTGAGATTCATTCAACGGTATTGTGATGGGATACAGCTGCTGCTAAAGGGATTGGTGTATTTTTGTATTGTCACGTGGTTCTTGGTTAGATGAGAGGAAAGCTGTCTCATTCTTTAGCAGAAAAAAAAAGTAACTGCTATAGATGCTAATGTATTTTTCTGTTTGGAAGTTTGATGGCTGCAGCTAATTAGCAGAAAGTCAAAGTGCGTCTTTGGAAAATTATTCACACGGGAGGATCCCCCACCCACGACCAAAGTAAACAAAATAAATAAATGAGGGAAGAAGCCAATTTATGAAAACAAATGGATAGCATAAATGAGCACTTGTCACCTCATTTGGCATTCCAAGAAAAACCTGTCATGACAGACAGACAGTAGCATCGACAATCTACAGAGATGCATCAGAGAAACTCTGTTAAGTAAACTAAATTCCTGAACACAGACGCACAGCTACTGGGTGCTCTAGACGGGTTGGCTTGTCTCTTTGTGAAGAAATACCCAGGGCACGACAGAACGTGTCCAAGCAGGTGAACAGCCACAAACACAAATAATGGATGCTATCGCAAACCGCATCATAGTGCCTCATGCTGTACTTCTCTGTTAGAACTACTTTCTGCAGCAGCTTTAATGGTTATCACCTCAATGTTTATGCTAAATGTGTTTTTCTTGCATGCACAAAGCCAATCAGGCTGCCAGAACAGCTTGATGTGAGGGTTTACAGAAACACAGAACAGAAACTTCTCCTTTGTTTTGATAAAGTTGTGTACCTCCTCTGATTGTTGCTCCTGGGCAAAGTATGTTTGCAGGTTATTACATCTCCCAACCTGTTGTTTTTTTCTTTCTTGGTCATTTTTTTTTTTAAATGTATATTCATTCACTATTTCCCTCATTTTAAAATCTGTTCTATACAGAAGCATCAGCTAGTTTTCCTAGCTTCATCCAACCCACAAAATGATGCTACAGTGAATCGTTTTATCTTCTCTTTGATTTTTTCCTTATCACCTAACCCCACTTATGGACCAAAATGCATTTTTACTCCACCTCTAATATAAAGACCCTGTTATGTAATATTTACAAAAAAAATTAATGAGACAGTAAATGCAGTGTAAATTTCCGTCAGCTGGTACAGATGAAAAAGATTTTAGATGCAGTGATGTTATAGTAGTCACATGACAAAATGGCTGTCAGGCTAAAACCAGGTGTGTGCCCTGATTTTCTCCGTACAATGAAGCAAAGACACATGAAATTAATAATTAGAAATTATTCCCCCAACAATAGAAACAGATCAGCTTATAGGAAAAAGACTTAAATATTTTTGCTATATTTTCTCAGTTTGCTAATCACTGCTCACATCTATGCAACTCACATATGGTTAGTATTCTCATGGATTCTCTAAATTTTTTTTTTTTTTTAAAATAAGAAAAAAAAAAAAGTCAGGTTGGCATTTTTATATTTTATAATCAACATGTTAAAATACTTTTATCAAAATCGTATGTGCATACATAAAAAAAAAAAAAGAGTAGGTATTTATCCAAACAAAATCGCTGTCACAAGAGAGTTATCTGCTACACTAGAGAGTTCCAGCTCATGCATTTCTATTGTTTACTTAATTTCTGATTTATCACCAGCTCGGTTATGCCTGGTAACACAGCACATATCAGACAGTGAAAACACACTTATGTTGCTGCAGGAAAATGGCATTTAACAGCCAACATTTATTTACCAAAGACGGAAGGAAATACGCATTCACAGAAAGGCAAATACCACACCTAAAATCGACCTTCCATTTGCTTCTCAAGGATGAGAAAGCAAGACTGATGTTCTCAAGATATTTTTTATGGGCTAGAAATGATATCTAACATTTTTATGTAACCGAAACAGTGCATCTACTTACATTTATTTCAAAATGTCTCCCCCCCCCCGAAAGTTTCCAACAGGTAAAAATTAAGTTGTGGAGAGGCAAACGTCTCTGTTAATTAGAAATCTGGCTCCCTGGCCAAAAGATAATCATAGATATAGAATCGAGACACACACCCCTTTGGTTTTCACAATACCGTTTACTGAGATTGGAAACAAATTATATATATATATATATATGACAAAATTCTGTTTTAATGCATAAAGTTTATGGTTCTGAGAAATGTTTATCAGCTTTATCCTAAAAAATATTTAAAAAAAAGAAAAGAAAAGAAACAAACAATTCTGTTGCTATGGGCCAGTGACATCTCCCCCACCCCCCACTCCTTGCTGGATTTCTAACAGTATTTTAATTTTTTTTTATAACTATTCAAAAAAAAAAGAGACATTGTTTTGTGCAAACATTCTGTGAGAATGTTAAACTAACGATAACCCCCCCCAGAATTTAGCTGCTTTGTAAAGCTTATCGTTATATAGCGCACGGTGTTCATCATCAGCAGCAGCAGCAGCTTGCATGCAAAGCTCCACAACTCTGAGAGTGAATTTTTCTTTTAAAAAAAAAAAAAAAAAAACAATTTTAAAGTGCACTAGATTTGCATCAGTAAAGAGGAAGTCCTACCTATTTCCACCCACAACTCCCACCTTTTTTTTGTTGTTGTTGTTGTTGCTGCTGCTGCTGTCAGTTTGATTTTTCTTTCTTTCTTTATCTGATGCGGACAGCACAAAGGCAGAGCCAAAATAGAGTAGAGCACTCCAGAAGTATTGATTTTGTATCGATTTATCAGAGAATGCAAAACAAAATGAGACACCCACCCCCCCAAAAAAAAAAAGAAAAATGTTATAAGCTTATTTTTCATAGAAACAAGACCGCTATATTACCATAAAGAATTAAAAAAAAAATGGGTGTGTGTGTGTGTGTGTGTGGTGTGTGCGGCGCATGTGTTTAGAATTAATATCATAACAGCCTTAAATTTTTATGTTGATGGATACAATATCAGTTTGGTAAGCACCGCCAGAGGAAATCGCGGAGCAGATTTTTCAGGATTTTGAATCCGTGCACGGCAGCACCCTCTTGCTGCAAACCGCAGTTACACCGCATCAGACGAATAATTAAGATTTAAAATTGGATTTCGAATAATAATTACAGCTGCTGAAATTTCCTGCAAAATTTACAAGCCGTCTTCATAATTAATCTTAGCGGTGATCAAGATACCGCCTTCTGCCAGCCAGACCGTCAGTACAGTACAGTACAGTGCGACTTGATCAGGCAGATTTCAATATCTGAACAAATATTAATAAAAACATAAGGTTCTAAAAAAGAAAACAAATAAATAAATACAAGATATCGGGGCAGATTTTATTAAATGTTTCTTTTTTTTTTTTTTTCAGTCTCAAGTATAATTATCTTTCAACTCGAGACACACACACCCCCCCCAAACATTTTGCAATAGTAAGCAGATGAGATAGCTTGGCTTTTTTTCAGGGCAGGGAGAGGCAAGAGAAAGAGATGTAAGAAGTCACTGAAGGTGGCCTGATGGGATTAGCAGAAGCAAACGCAGTAGCTCAAATAAGCAATAGGCAATGTGGAAACAGGAGTTTAATATTAGAAAAGATATTTATTTAAAGAAGAATTAGAAGAAAATTCTACTCGTGATTGAAGGAATCAACCACCCAAGGTTACCAGATATGAGCGAGAGAGAGAGAGAGAGAGTCTATGGTAGCAATTAATTCTTCGCGTTATTTTACAGATCTTTTTAAGCCTTGAGAAAAGACAGCCAATCTGTGAACCTCTTGCAGCTTATTAACATTCTTCAGATAATAAGTGATCTAACACATGCAACAAAGTGGCAAATAAAGAACAGGGCTACTGTCATTTACTGTTTAGACACTGCACACACCGGTTGAGACAGTTCTTTGAGGTAGCCATTAACGATAAATGAGAGACTTTGCTTTCCGAGACCTGTTGGCGCTCTCACAGTACTTCAGATTCTCAAAGACCCATCAAGCCCCATACACACATTCCTTCCTCTTTAATAGTTCTAACTGTAGCATCGTATATCCTCTGGTTTTTATTTTTATTTCTATTCTTATTTTTATTCTTGCAGCCGATGTCCATTGTAACTTGTTTTGAATGTCTTTAAACAACTGGAAAATGGATTTGAACTTGTTTTTTTAAGACAACAGAATACAATGTTTGCTGTCTCAGTCAGAATGTGTCATCTAAGTGTTAACTGACACTTCTAAAAAGGTACTTCCCCCACTGCGAACAAACTTTCCATCCATCAAAAAAGAAACGTGCCCTGCTCTACTAAGCAAAACTGTTCATGGCTTCTCAAAACTCCTTTGTCCACTGTTCCCTGGAAAGTCAAGCTAGGTGCATTATCAAGGCACAGTTAATCAACAACTTTCCACTATCCATCCAACCAATGCACACATTTTTACTAATTCTGTCTAATATACATATCTGGACTTTAATCCCTCATACCCACATTGTAAAATTCGAGACAGTTGCTTTCACATGATTTCTCATGAAATCAAAAGTTTGTTATTTGCTGAGCTTGGCATCACACAGTTGATATCTAACGATCAAACAAACATTTTAAAGTTTGTTTCTTTCATGTCAATTGTAAAGCACTGCAGTAATAGGAATCTTAAACACGTCTAAAAATAAATATATACAGATATAAATAACAAACTTTGTTATCTCAACAATGAAATGTTCCCTAGTGGTGAGAAGTTATCTGTATTATCAAGTTGTTGTTTGAGAAAGTTTCTCCATTCATGATACATTTTTAGCATGTGAAGAATAGGTCCACTAAATGAAACAGGTTCAAAATAGGTAACAAGATTTGTACAAGTGTTATTCATTTCTCAACCGCTTCGCTCAACCATTGCACATTTTCACCACCACTCCCTTAGGTTGGTAATCCAATTTTGGTATCAACTATTTCACTCAACCATCTACATTTTCACCACCATTCCCTTAGGTGGGTAATCCAATCTTGGTAAAAGCCAGTCTTGGAATAGTTTCTGTAACCTTAGATACTGTTTCCATAGCCTCTAATTTTTATAAGTATGATGCTATTCCATATTTTATTTTGTCTCTAGCTCAAACTGGTGGATCAAGCAACTGTCATCTATGACAAAAAAAGCTAATTTATCACAGATGTGTTGTCCGCTTCATCTATTCTAAGCAACAGGCATCCTCAGAACCTATCTCCCCATCTCTTACTTCACTTTCCTGCCTCGTATCAAAGTATCTACTAGTGCAATAGGACTACCAGCTTATTTTTGGATCTTTTTTGTGGCGAACTTAAACTCGCTCACTCACCCATTTATGGACATTAGAATGAGACAAACCTGCTTTCTGTGTCCATTTGGTATGTTACCACGAACACTTGCTTTGGAAAAGAAATTCTAAATCAATGATTATTATTAAACAAATCCCACTATTATGCTATTAAAGTCTGCTACCCCTCAAGCCATAAAGCTCTCAAATACAATTAGATTTCTAAGGTTGTTTCTGATGAATCATAAATCATTCTATTTGCTTTTAGGATGAGACAAATCTAGTACAAGTATATAGCCAGATGTTCATGCCAGTTCCAAACAAGCTGTTAAACCCTGAGGGGGTCATAAGCAACAATGACATAACAATACAAGTGGCTAACTATACATGTGGGTGCTGCATCTTACATACCATGCCATGTTTTTTTTTTTTGAAGACTTATGTAATAATCTGTAGAAAAAAAAGATTTTTACTTCAACTCTAACTGTATATTTACATGGTGTTAACGCAATACTGTTTTAAACGCCTAGTAAAGATGACATTTTGTCCTGTGTTTGACACATGCTGTGATCTCATGTTGTGATTATTTTAAATCCTATAGTCCATATTTTACTTTAGGACTTGTAATTATTGCCATTAAGTAATCAATTTTTAATTCTGTGAAAGTATGGCAGCATCTACATTTGTTAAATCTAACCCTGCATTTCTTTTCTTTCCAGACTATTATGACAATTTCCTGTAATGGCAACAAAAAAGGTAGGTAGCTGTATCTTGTAATGATGTTTGAAAGAAAAAAGAGGAAATGGTAAAAAAAAAAAACAAAAAAGAAAACATACAGGATAAGTACCACCTGGGCTTAGTATTTCTCTCTCTCTCTCTGATTCAGAATTAGATATTTTAAGAAAACATCAGACAGATAACTCTGTTGCACATGGATCCAAAACAATTAATGTCATTTAAAAAAAGAAACAAAACAGAAAGAAAAAAAAAAAAAATGTCTCTTCAAGAGAGTCAGTTTCTTTAATATACTGGCAGATTCTATAAGCATCTTGTCTCTAATCTGCCTTTTATTTTAAGTAGATAAATATTTAAGATCTGTAATTCATCTGTAGCCTGTTATTTTAGTCTGGAAGTAACCTGCGAATTTTTTTGTTTGTTTTTAGGGATGTTATCCAAATTTGTTCCAACAAGGAAAGCAAAAAAAATTTCTGGCTCTACCATTACTGTACTCTAAACATTTACACTTTTAATGAGCAACCAGATACACACAATTTACATAATAAAAGACATCACCAGCTTCATAGCATTGTTTGAAACAAGGGGAAAGAACACCCACAACAAGGATGTGCTCATGATGCGCACATTTCGAGAATAGCAGCCAGTAATAGGAAAAAGATAAAAAATCCAAAGTGATGCTATTTACCATGTGAGTAGTAAGGCCTAGTGAAAATGTCAATGGTACAAAAGTACTTGTTGGTCCCCCACCACAGCATCTTTATTGAAACAGAAGTCCATGACCAGCAAAGAACGCAACTAACTATACCTGCTCAGCATCACAAAGCAGATTCTCTCTCTCTCATATTATTACACGAAATAAAGAAAACAATGACGGTAATATTTTTTGGAGGAAGGTGCCATCTATTAATTGAAATATTTAGCCTCTGCAGAAATAGTTATGAACCAGGGTTCATAGTTAACTGCCCCTACATGAGGTACAGTGCGAGCACACACACACATTTGTCACTAAACTCTCTCAAGCTACAGTTTACATCTCGTCTCTAGCCCAGCGCTGCTATGGAAAAAAAAAATCATATTCTACACTGGAATACTCTTCTGGGGTGTTCTATCAAAATAGTTTCTTTCCTCTCCTCCCAATAATCTAAAGTTTGCTTGCATATTATAAAGAGCAAGACTTTTCTTAAGCCTGGTACCATTTGTAGCACGTGCATGCACTGAATTTTACCAGTCTTTTTATTCTTGATGAGCGTCTAGAAACTACTCACCATAAAACCACACCAGAAATAACCATAAAAAAGTAACTAATACAAGTTTCTTATCCTAAAGAAACAGAATTACTACAAATTACGTGCAAGTTTTCAACAGTTTCAAATACTGCTAATACACCATGAAGTTTGAAACTCTTAGCATCCCATCTCAACTTAGGCAGTTTTAGTAGAAAGCGTTAAGATATGTATGTTTGCTGCTGCTGTTGTTGTTATCACCGAAGAGCGCCATCGATGCCCTTGGGAGGCGAATTAGCTCCTTCATACTGCGTCCCAGACCGAGGTGTTGGCGCTCCGCTAGGAAGGCGGGAAACTGTAGCCAGAGGTGTTCAGACGACTCCTCTTCCTTCTCCTCCTCGCACAGCCGGCATGTAGCAGTCTCTGACACGTTGATCAGGAACTGCCATAGTCTTTGCTGCTGCATTGCAGTCAAATAGCATCTGATCAATTTATAATATGTACTTCATGGTTGCAGGTAGATTGACAAACAAAGAATATATTTTTCTGTAATTACCATCAAAACCTTTAAATCTCAAAGCAAGTCATGATTTTTTGACACTAGTGTATTATTTGGCACAATTCATCTGACCTCCTTTCCTACCCCAACCATTCCACCTCATTCATCAATCTGGAGAAGTGTCATATGTAAATTTTTTTTTTTTTTTAAAATGGCAAAAATCAAAACAAATATCAAATGCAATATAGTACAAAATATTTTCTTTTTTCTTAAGGTTTACAGTATTTCTAGTCTAGGGGAGACAGGTCAGATTATCAAATTATATGAAGTTTGTCATATGAAAAGGAAAAATCAGAAAAAAGTGAGCCCTCTCATCTTTTGGCGACTAAACTTGTTTTTATTATTACAATATTGGTGGAAATATGTCTGAGGTTTTTGCTTTTGCATTTTAAAGCTACACAGGCATCATGCAACAACTGGCTTTTGGCTTTTTGTCAAGATACCAAAGTTTGGACTTACCGTATTCTTGGCAACAATGGCGTAGATTCCGGCTCCAAGAAGAACAGCGAAGATGATGAACAGACAAATGAAGAACTATTTAAAAAAAAAAAGAGAGAGAGAGAAGATAAATGGGTAAATTAGAAGCAAGTAATTATGAGAAACATTAATTCCGATTAATCAGAGGCACTTTACTGATCTATATTTTGAACTAATTTCAGAGAATTAAGAGTGATATTCACTCAATGAAAACTCCTTTTCTACCAGTTCCAGATGAAACGACCAGAAATATTTGCATCACAAAAAACAAAAAAAAAAAAAAACAGTAAATGTCACATAAATACCAAGTATAAAATAAAATCATTAAGGGTAACTAGAGATGATTTTTCATCCAATGATAAACTTTATTGGCACCAGTATGGCTTTTAGCAAGTTTGACTTCGGTGCAGTCTTTCTGTTACACTGGCATTTCCTAACAAATTTAAAACCAAGATGATGAATGAATAAACAGAAGTCCCTTTAAATAGTGCTATTACACGCCTTCGTGTCTAATTATGCGCATCGATAAACAGACAAGTCAGAATTACATGAGGATCATTTTGAATATAAACAAAGTGATTTTAAAGTGATAATATTTCAGTGTGATGAAAGCATACTTACGGAAGCCAGCATCCACTGGCTCTCTCGGATTGCTCCACAACATCCAAGAAAGCCAATGACCATGATAATGAGGCCAACACCAATCAGGATGTAAGCACCCGTGTACAGAATATTAAAGCTGTCCTCATTATCCACGTACTTCTGAAAGTCAGGGTCCACTCGCACCCAAATACCAACTCCCAGTATGGCACATCCAAGTAGCTAAAAGCAAAAAAACATCAAAGATTGAGAAATAATCCTAATCATGTCTATCTTCTACTTTCCATAGCTACAACCCCCCTCAACTTTAACTCAATGTATAGTGGTAGAAGAAACAGACCCACACTGTCTGTTATCAAACAACTGGAGAAACCACTACACACGCACACGTATGTCAATGTGAAAAGTGTCTAAACTTGAACAGAAATCAATCAAGGATTAATTTAAATTTAAACAAAAATTTCCAAATATCACCGTGTTCATTATCAGCTTAAAAAAAAAAAAACTAATTAACAGGTTGCAATTCCATACTGATACAGGAAGTGGGTGTGAGAGACTGAACTAAATGCAGAGAAAATGCAGCACAAACTTGAGTAATTTAGTACATGGAAGTTTATTAATTTGATTGTTGGCACTAAATAAGCAGATTCTAGATTCTAAGCAATTTCCAACCAAAGAGTGTGTTAGAAATCTTGTCAGCATCAAGGGGGAATGCATGTCCTATACACAACATATGGTTTAGTAAAGCTGACAGATGACTAGAAAACATTGGGCAGTTTTCCAACGCAAGCAACTACAACTTCTACATTTGAAAGAATAAGCTATGTGCAATTTCTCCGGGGTCAGGGATAGAGTTCTTCAAATCAAACAATCCCAATCTAACACTGCCATTAATTCGCTGTGTGGAAACTCATTCTGAGATGACTTCTATTAATTATCTCTTGAAAATAAAGCTATGTACCTAAAAGATATCTTATTAGAAACAGAATCCTTAAGATATTATTCTCCAAACCCATTAAGTACTACCACACACCCCCCCCCCAAAAAAGTACTTTACTCACATAATGGCCTATAAATCTGAGGGGAAATCATTTATGCCATAACTCAACTTACAATAGCTGTTTCTATAGATAAGTCTCCTGAACAGGAGTTCATTTTTAAACAAGAATACATACTATCCATTAAAAAAAACAAAAAAAAACTTTAGAATCAACTCTCAGAAAAGAATGCAACAGGTATACTAATAACCCTGTTAGTAATAGTGGTCACATGAACATTTTACTTCAAAAATGTGAGATGTGTCATAATGTCACCAATTAACCAGTTGAAATACTTTAGGGAGCAATCACTTCATTTTGGTATTTTGTTGAACTGACAACTGGCCATAATAAAAGTTGTCCACATTTTACAGAAATTAAAGAAAATAAACTGAAATAAACCAGAATCTGAAATGACAAGTTGTATTAAGTGGTTCTGGAAATCCAGTGCCCATGCCATCCATCACTTAAAATATTGTTTTTGTTTTCCTGTTTTGGGATTTTTTCTTGGAGACGAAAAGGTCTAAAGACGAAATCCATTTTAGCTATTTGCCATCAAAGGAAACCACAATTAATTAATAAAAGCAGACTTTAATTGACTGATTTACCTGAACCAGTCACCAAGATTATTATTTTTACAGTAAAGCCAATTCCAAACATTAAAAAGAAAATGTATCATGGATCTTTGCCTTCTTAAACTGCATCGCGAAAATGGCCATTTGCTTTTGTTTGTTTCTAAAAGAAGAGAGCTTACAAATGTAAGACCAGCAAACAGAGTCTAAGTTTTATAAAGATGAAATAAATCAGACAAACAAATGCTTAAAATGTTTTTTTTTTCTTTTACTAATGTAAGAACAGTATAATTACACTAAACAGAAATTTCTCTGCTTTTCTGACCGACTGAATTCTGATCAGCTGGGGGTCACCACAAGACGATCGCTTCTGGACGCTCAGAATTTTAAAATAATAGAAAAGGAGGTTCCAGTGTTTATAAACAGAGCAGATTGAATTCTCATAACCAGCTTATGTAAAAATCTTTGCCCCTTGACTCATTAGTCAGTGCGTAATCTTAAGTGACCTCAAATCTAACGACGGCTAGCTGTGCAGCCAGTAAAGTTGAGAGAGATAGCTAATGGAATAAATGGATATCCAGGTGCATGCGGAAGCACTAATTATAAGCAGAGGACTGCTGACTGATGCAGCTGTTTCCAAATATCTGCTTGTCCGCCTAGCTCAAGCTAACCGATAACAAGTAATGGATTTTTCTGATCAGTTTCTGCATTGTAATGGGTCCTTTTGAAATTAGTCTTCAGGCTTTTCTAACTTGATCTCATCTGCCCTGGTAATCGCAACGGCTTAACACCAGATAAAGTGATGGCTTTACATTCCAAAACGTGCGTATTAATGCCTAATACAAAGTAGGGTGGTTCTTTAGAACCTACATATTTTAAAAATTTTTGTAAAAATTATTCACCCCACCTTAATGAACAACATGGAGTGACAAAGACAACTCAAAGAATGTAGAGAGATTTAGTTTCTGACAATAATTCATATATATATATAGGACTTACCAATAAAATAAACTACAAAGCATAAAGGAGGATTTTTGGTTGGTTTTTGTGTGATGAATTGCAAGTCAATAGTTTGATAAAAATTTTATACACATACGCATCTTCTAACAGTCAGTCAAACGCTTATGTGCACGTGACTTTAAATTAATAAATTGATTTATGAATAACGTACAAGTCCACTTTTGGCCACAAGTGTATCTCTTAAATAAATAAAACCAAAAAATGACACAAACTTAAAAAAAAAAAATCAGATGTAAAACTTTCTTTAAAAAAGTAAACTTTAATTAGTATTATTACAATTTTTGAAAAAACAAATACGCAAACACTTTCGTTTCCTTATCTTCTATGTAATCCACAAACAAAATCTCAACCCCAATTGACATTAATAACCATTTTTAGGAGAATTATGAACTTTAGAGAAAAGCTTAAAAAGAAAACCATTCATGACAATAAGATACATCCATCATAAAAGCTTCAGCAGCACATTTGTATGAAAACACTATAATTATATAGAACATTCTGAAAATGATAAAAATAAAAAAAAAAGACGAGCTAAAAATTTACTCTATACAAATAATACAAGCTTCCCATCTACATACAACAATTAAAGCATTAAAAAATACAAACGTTACATGGTTTAGTGTTAAATTCATGAAGGAGGTTGACTTCTTTGGTGCAGTAGATTATGTTACAAGCGATGTCATTGGCTAAATCATTGGCTGTGTCACTTGTAACAAAATTATGAAAATGGTCGAATATCATTGGCTACAGACATCCCCCTAGCAATAAGTTACAAGTGATGTCACCACCATTTAAATTAGTGGATAAACGTCTCTGAATTTACCAACACTTAACATCCATCTATCCAACATTTCAAAGACTTGCTTCCAGTCACCATCACCAGGATAATTCTGAATAGCTATTTTTGCAAAGACTGAGTTGACTGACTCTGTTGTGAAGATGGCACCAGCAGCTATTCATTAATCAACCTCAAATTGGTGGTTAAATGACGTTAACATGGCAAATCAGAACGGACCTTATCAGAACCATCCTAAATGCAAAAGGAAAAGTTCAATAAATTAAACATAAATAAAATATATTCAAGAAATGATAAAGACTTAAAAATAAAATTGGTTATGATTAAAAGCATAGAATTGGAATCTTTTTCATTTATCATTAAATACTTTAAAAAAGGAGTCAAACTGATGTAAAATTAAAAAGAAAACAACAACAGCTGAATAAGCCATTATTTCCATACTTAATTATTTATCCTAATCTGGGCAAGGAGAAAATTCCTTCACCTGCCAGCATAACTTGGTCAATGTGTGGCACCTCATGTTTATACAATTTATAAAGATTTCTTGGCACCAAGCCATTTGAAACCTCAATTTACTTACCCAGCAACACAGTTTATCGAGGTTACGTTGAGCAACTTGGTATCATGAAAATTTCCCAGATGTGTCACTAAGCACAAGACAGTAGCACCATCTGGTGAATGTCCATAGCCATGTTTTTGTTTCTCATGCCAGAAAAGGTTCTGCTTACCAGCCCCCTCAAACTGTATAAATGCTTCTCTACCAAAGAAAGTTTCCTCCAGCAATTCAATTTTAGTATATGTCAACATGCTAACTGATGCTAGGTTGGCTGCCCTTTAAAATATCTTAAGATGTTTGGCAGATATTCCCTTTATAAACTACTGCAACAAACAGCAAGCATCATAAAATAGATAATTCATTCCTCTGTCATCACTCTAAAATGTCTTAAAATTTTTTTTTTTTTTAAATCACCCATATTCTGCCACCATCCACTGGATATTTATAGGCATTGTTTGTGTTTTTCACGCAACCCAAATTACTTTACTGTATCCATTCTGGTAAATGCTTCTCTATCGTCATTTAGTAAAAACTGATGTACATATAATATTGGTTTGTATAGGATTCTGCTGCTATGGCTCCCTCCCATACACACAAACACAGAGTCACAGAGCAATCCTTTTGTCTGTTGTAGACATCCATTGCATTACCCTTTAAGATGGCAAACATTTCCATCACATCGCCGCTCAGTAAAATCCGGCTAGATGAAATATGTCATCAGAGCAAAAAAAAAAAAAATTTCACTCTAAACAGTAACTAAGGATGATTTAACATATTAGCAAAGGGGCAGAGAGTCATTGGCTCAATCTCATATTTTTCCAAAGCCCAAGGGCCAAAATAATCCAAAATGTGTTAAATACAAAAAAAAAAAAAATTAAATAACTCATTTGCTAAACTCTGCTTCATTTTGATTAATAAATTTAGATGATAACTCTACAATAGAAGGTAGACAACTCTGAATGTCTCGCGTGTTAGTTTGCCAGAAAATAAACCAAAAAATAATTATACACAATTTAACAATTACCAAAGAATGCTTGAAGAAACGTTCCTACAATTATTTTGTTTTGCAAATTTGTACGGGTTTCATTCCACGCTACATTATGTAATTTGTCAGACTTCAGTAATGACAAGGGCTAATTTCCTTCACAGAAGATCTGATAGTGTTTGTTCTACCATGACAAATCTGCCCCCCTCTCAGACAGGAGAGCAAACGACATGAATATGAAAGTTGAGATGGTCTCCAGGGTGATTATCAGGAATGCTAAGCATCCTTCCAAAAAATACAATGGGAAAATGCAGACATTCAGCTGCAGATCGCCCTTTTCCTAAAATTGTTACCAGTTTTGTAACCAGTCAGCATACACCAAAAGTTACCAACACAGACCGATTCATCAATTAACTTGGAACTCATTCGTTTCTTCTATTCTCAAGTTTTATTTCTAAACAAATGTAATCATTAGAATCTGTTAAATGCCGGCTTTCGATATATCAACAATGAAAAAAAAGTGATAATAATATGCTTCCTACCAGAATAAGGGACTTTAATACCACCACCCATGGGTTACACTGCCATTATACACTGTCTAGCAACCATGACTAGTTCAGTTCACATTTTCTTTCCTATAGATCAGTGGTTCCCAACCTTTTTGAACTCGTGGACCTTTTTCTAATACTCAAAAGAACTGTGACCCCCTGCTACACTTCCATAATTGAAGAAAAATATCAAAGAATAAATTTAGCAAAAAAAAAAAAAAATAAATCACAAAAATAAGAGTTTTATTTGAATATATTGACAGTTTTGAGAGAAATTCACCAGGGAAGTCACAGTCCACTCCTTGTAGAGTGCTCTGCCCCAGGCGTCGTGGTCAAAGTCTTTTAGCTGCAGGCCCCAAATGGCATTAGCCAATGGGAGCGCAGCTCAATTACGTCAGTCCTACTGTGGTAACAGTTTAAGTACCGACCTTTGTTGCCAGCGTGTATTGTCCGTGTTTCTATGAGGGTGGCAGAGCGACAGGAAGCTGCCAGGGGGCTGGTGATGCAAGTGCTACTGCAGAGGCCTGTGATGCAACCAGGAGTGCCTGCTGTGGGAGACAAGCCTTACACCTTTGCTCAGCCTCCCATCGGTGATACCAGCATATTGGACGCATGGTAATTTTTGTATACTTTTTCCTGGAAAAAAGTGCCTCTTATAAACCGGCAAATACGGCACATATAAACAAAACAAATACATACTCATGAACAGTTTCTTGACTCAGTCATACGACAAAAATTGAAACTTCCAGGGTTCTGTGACCCCCCAAGAAAACACTTTAAGGGGGTCATGACCCACTGGTTGGGAACCACTGCTGCAGATGATAGACACATTCGTTGATTCTTGCTTTTTACTTTTAACACTGTCATTTTAGCTTCCTTATTTCAATAAATTATGCTGGGTGGCATAATTGAAAACAAAAAAAAAATATTATTATAAGAAACAAACTGCTGGAAAATGAATGAGGATGTGTATATATATATAACCACTGTTTCCACAAGTTCTGGAGAAGATAATTACTTATCAATTTGATTTACATTATTCCTTAACCACCATCTCAGAAATATTTTACATTCATGTACAAGTCTATTTCTGAAACAAGAAACTAACTAACATCATTTAACCATGCTGACACTTTAGCCAGTTCATAGTTATGTCCTCTAGTATTTGTAACTGTTGATAGCCAGCAGACATTGCAATTATCTACTCGGTGAAAACTTTTGTTTATCAAAATATTTCTATAATGTTGGGTTCTTTGTTTAATTTTATACACAAGCAGATAATGTTATTGAAAATATAAATGTCCAGGTCTGGCATCAGTGACTGCTGACTACTTCAGGTTCCCAAATGAAGAAACTATCAGTTCAGTTCATGCAGCACCTAGAAGTTCAGGAATGTTTACTGCAAACACCTCCTTCGATTTTAAGAATCAGATTTGATCCTGCTCTTGATGAATGCCTATTTCAGGGTTTGTATCAGCCTACTAAAGCATGTTTACCTGCAAGAAGACTTAGATGCACCGCCTGAATGCAGATCCAAGGGCCTGCCAAATTTATTGATGCTTAATGCATTAACTTTATTAGGATTAAATTAACAAGGTTAACAGCCCTCGCACTTTGCCCAATGCAAAACCAAAACTTAGAAATTTTAATTTTAAACAGATGAAACAGGTAGCGGCTTGTCAGAGAGTCAGATACGGGCAAGAAGTCAACAGAATCCAGAATACATAGTATATGTTCATTAATGATGCATCACTCTCTCCTATAGCACGGCCAAATCCCCCTTTTCATCTCTGGGTCAGTATATTTCATACATTTTCAACTGCTTACAAAAGTTGATGAGGAAAGGAAAGAAAAAAAAATCTGACAATCTCCATGGGCCAACTCACCTGGACAGGTAACAGGGAGGAGGAACAACAAAAATCTGTTCATCAATGCAGAACAAATTCCATTTAAAAAAATACAGCCTTCAGTTTGTATGGGAAAGTTAAAATATTAAAAATTAAACAATATCCGTGTATTTAGTAAAAAGAGAAAACAGAGAAGGAGAAAGGAACAAGATTTATATAAAAGGGAATTATCATATTCTCTTTATCAAAACACTTTAGTAAAAAATAGCTACAAATATATCCTGCTACTAGAAATGCAACAAAACCAAAAAAAAACAAAAAATTCTGCTTAATTAAAGTTATTTCTAACATTCCCCCTTATACAGCTAATAAAAACATCTTCGGCCAACTGCTGAAGTAATTAGCAACTCCAATCCCCACCAATTTTGTAGAGTAACAGTAATGACTATTTCTTGCTGAAGTACAAAGTCTCCAAGGATTTCAAAACCATTCAACTATCATTAGCTTGGTACTATACACCAATAGTTCTTCTAACTCTTTATAGACAATTTGCAGAACTCTCTTTCAGAGGAACATTAGTTAATCCCGATTTCAAACCCTTTAAGCAGCGTTGCTAGGTAGCCAATAAAAGCCAGGTAAATAAATTAATCTCGATCAAACATTCACCTGAGATGGAATTGTTCTACATACCTGACAAATCCAAACAACATAAACAAATCAAATTCTTGTACCATTCTACTTTTATCACAATTACCTTTAAACTGAAATTAGAAGCGTGTTTTTCATTCATAACATCCGCTATCTTGATTGCAGCTGCTGAGTCCCTGAGTAGGAACTAATGATACAATTTATTCATCAAAAAACCACTAGCAAGAAAGTGAGGCTGACGATTAATGCATTTAGTCAGAGTTTTAGCCAATTAAAAAAAAAATATCGACTCAGGCCAAATTGAAAAAAAAACTAGTTTCAATGATGGATTCCTGTCGATGAAACTATAGGCAATTTACTACTCCTTTGCCTTCATTGTATATATTCTAAGAGGTGGTCAGAATACTTAACAAAAATAACAAACTAACAGATTTATGTATAAATATTCTTTCATTGTCATTGTACCACTAAGCATTAGCAAAACAATCTATTGGTTAACTTCAATTAACTTATAACTAAAAAGCCTTAAAAAAATGGGCATTTTTGCAGTTGAGGTATAATAAACTGATGCATGTGTTCTGCAATTGTGTAGCATTTGGCTTAAAAAAAATAATAATCCAAGCACACACAAGCAGAGAATATTACTGTTACAAGAAGACAGGATGTTAGTTTTCACAAGGTCCCTGGATTAGGAGGCCAACAGACATATAGTGATTACAGAGCCAGGAAAATTTCCCGTCCAATACGAGCTCCACACATTCAAATTGACCAACGCCGAACTAGTTTGATTGTTGCATGGCTGCCATTTTGTACACACACAAGAGAACAGCCTGCCCTCTAAACAGGGCCTTTCATAAATGGTTTTAACAGATTTGTGTGCAAGAAACTGAAATCATTTCATTCCATGCTGTTCTTGAACTTTGTTTGATTGCTTACATTCCAGAATGTATACAAATGAGTTATAATTTCTGTTTGGACATCAGAAACTTCATAGAGCAACCTTCCTTTTATCACCTCGGGCATGGCTAATTCCGTCTGGATCATGTCCCAGATTTAGAAACTAAATTAATTAGTTCTACTTCAAAAAGGCTAAAGTGGTTGAGCACACAGCTACATACTTTTTGGTAGCTATTGTTTAGCTAGGAAAAATTCATCACCCGTGAATCACGCATCAGTGCCCACTCAAAAGTTTTATGGAGGCAACAAGCATTGTCTATGGGTTAGAAAAGATGTACTGCTTCATTAACACCATTCCAGTAGATTTATCTCCCCTTCATAAGAATATGAACACAGCTACTTTCCTAAAGATCAATAGGATACTTCATCCATGCTGACTGAGATCCTACAAAACCACCTTTTCAAGGTCCATTTCATGCCAATACTTCACGAAACAAAATAGTTGTGATAAATTACTTTAGCATTTTACCCTTTTCCTCCTGAGAAGCAATGGGAGATAACCTACTGCATATTTAAAATGCAATACTAACTTAAATAGAGTACATTTAAAGCCGTGAATCCTTATTGGTGAAAAGACATGGTCAAAAGTTCTTGAATTTTATATAGCTGATAATTAAGGAAGCAATCTAACAATGCAATAAAAGGATGCCCTGACCCACCCATTATTATGGTTCTTATATCCAGGAACTGCACCATTAACTCTAACAGGTTTTTTTCAGTAACAAAGTACTACTATAACTATTTAGGAACCCTTTTAAAATTATTAATAGATTTTAAAAAAATTGTTTCTGATTTTGTACATATTCACTTTAATATCTTTGAGACCTGTTAGCCTAAAAGTGACCTTAAGTTTTGCCCCCGGTTCTTGATGTCATATCTGTCATCGTGTAAACCAGCAACAACGATTTTTTAAAAATCTTAATGAGGACACAAAAATCTCCAAGACGGTGTGCAGACAGGAATGAACACCATTATTTACACTAGGAGTCATAATTACAAATTAGCTAAAATTCCAGCATCATTAGATAGCCAAAATTTGAATTTTTTAAAAAATAAAGTAATATAATTGTTAATGAGCAGAATAAATAGATTACACTGATGGTAATTTTTCTCACCTGCATAAGGCAAGATGGATTCTTGCTTTTCTTTTAACCATTAGGCTTAACTAAATCTAATTTTAATTAACTCTAATGAAAAATTTTGCTTTGGGAGAAAATAAATTATTCATTTTCAATATATAAATTAGAATATATATATATATTTTTGTGTGTGTGAGAAATTGATATTACTTCTTTCATCTAGCAGGCAATTTCCTTTCACCTGCTCTAAACAGGACAAGCTTTCTTTATCTGAACCACAGTTAATGGCACCTTCCAACAAACATGCTAATTTTTTTTCTCAATTATCTTTTTCGAGCATTGTAGCAAAGCTAAAAATGCCATGCTACATACCAGCTCATGTGGAATGATCTGTACTTAAATTACTTTGTTAAGCAGCACAGCATGCTATGAATACTGTACCACAAGAGTTAAGAGTACAGAGTCAGTACAGTAGAGCAAAAAAAAGGTGGGGTGTAGGGCCCCTACATTGGTTTTATGGTGTTCTGTATAGATGTCGCTGTATTATATTTTTTGCAGCATTTGTTGCCATGAGATCAAAACCTACGTTGGAGAGACATCGCGAAAGCGAGTGTGACATCCTGCGACAAGCTATCAGTAGATGATGGAAGACTTTCGCCAAACCCACTCAGTAGTATCTTCTAACCCAGGGCGGGTGGTAAGCTGGCAGGTGCTTGAAAATAAATCTGTCAGATAAAAGAAAATCTCTAATTTTTTAAAACCCAAATGTTTTTTTTTTTGGTCCACTTGCAGACATTCCCAAAGAATGGTGGCTCCGTACCATCTTTGTATGAAATTCCACTACATGGAAGAAAGCTTGTTTATACTTCACCTTTAATGACCCTATTAAAACCCATCTTTAAAACGAAATTAGAAATTGTGTGTTCTATTATTGTTCAATGTAAAAAAAAAAAAAACAGCTTCATGTAATAAACCAGCATCTCTGTAAAACTGGTTAAAGGGCGTGCATCCATGTCTGATACGCGTTCTTGCTTTAACACCTGCCTAACAGTAAGACAGCATTTGTTACACCTGTTGTACATGCAGTTACCTGCGTAGCATTTCCCCAACAATTAGCCTATCCTCTCTCTGTATAACATACACTCTCCTATTATACCGAACATCACTTATGTCCCCCCCTTCATATCTCTGTGTGACATGTTAACTTAATAACAGGAATCAGTCCACAGCACTGGTCTGCAAACTCATGCTAGATTACAAGTCATTCAATTTGTACTTTGGAAACGTACCACACAGCACAGGCAAAACCTTTAGATATCCAGGTAGCATAAAACTAAACAAAGCTTATCTTTCACAGATATTTCTAAAGAACTCACTCTCCCACTCATGTGTTGCTTTGTAGCAGAGTTCCAGGTGCATAAACCTAGCCGAGCATCAATGAATGAACACACCTGAGTAGGAAAAGATTTCTTGCCAGGTATTTAACAACTTCTTTTCTAAGCCTAGCCAATACATGGCTCTACCCACTTCAACCGTGCTGACACCCACCAACAGACTCACCCTGGTTTGACGGCTATGGTCTAACAACACTACCTACAATGTAGATACTGCAAAAAAAGGAGAGAGAGAAAGAAATCTTTTATAGTGTCAAAACCCCACAGTGAATGCTTATTTCAAACTGTCTACCTAATAGCCTTCTCTAACTGTAGAAATTGTCAAGAATATTGCTGAAGTCCATAGGCATGTAGAAGTCTGTAGTGCATCATAGCTTGTGAGAGAATGTTTTCTTTTTTTCATGCAGAAAGTTTGACTGATGTAATGCACACGTCCAATGAATTTTCCACAGCAACTCCCATCCCCTCCCCTGCTCCAACAAAAGCACCCCTAACTCACCGTGTACTGATCAATGCCCCCCTCCAATATCGTGCCTTTTACAAACTCTCAGCCCTTCTCCTAGAGTTTCTAAATTCAAATGCAGCTTATACAAACATATAAGACTAGTAGGTCATGACAGATTTGATTACATAACACAGAGGGAACTTCCCATTATGGTTACCTCCCCTAGCTTGGCAACATTTATGCAATCTCATTAGCCATTTGGTAGTTTTGCCTGCAGTTCTTTTTCAAAAAGGTAATGAGTTATTTGCAAGTCCTCAACCGTTTGTCATCATCACACTTTTTTAAAAAGGCACATACAAGTTCCAGGGTGGGGAGAACTTCCTATCTCTTATTCCTTTGGACAAAAAAAAAAATTTAGATTTATACTATATTCAAACACTAAAACAATTCATCAAGAATTAAATGTTGTCTATGAGCGAATCTTTCAAACTAATTTTATAAAAATAATTTGGAATCTCATCAACATTTTAAATAGAAGTTCATTCATACCAACAGTTGGCTAAACTATTATAATAGTTATAGAAACAAAACCAAATTTATTCATATTTACTCTCTCTCCTTTTCTTTTCTTTTTAATGAACAAGAATCTAACATGGGAAACCATCATCATCGCAGACCAGAATCAAAGAGCTAGGACTCTGGCTAGATACACAAGGATCAATATTTTGATAGTTTCATCTTGCTCCAAAATTCACCTGCTCTCTCTGTTTTTGTGTTTGTATTGAGTGAAAAGCAGAGTTCGTTCTACTTTCAGTTTAAAGGTCATATGCTGAAAGTTTCAGCCAAAGAGTTTGTTTTATTAGCTCTTTTTTTTTTTTTTAGTGTTTAGTTCATAGAATTGACAAAAAGCTCAGTGGCTGTCTCTTTAAACAGTTTTTAAAAAAAAAAAAATTCTTAAAATATAAATGCAATTTAGGAATTCTTTTAATTATTTTAAAATTCTAATGTTAATTATCTAACAAAATACTAATGATAATAGGTTATCTCCTCTTAAATCATTCCATCCATTTGATTACATAGCCTTATTTCACCTCAAATGGTTTACCATATCTTTGGGCATATAAGCCCATCTCACTTTTTGAAGAGGTCAATGAAATTAAGAGAATTCTTCAATATAACCCATTCCCTTTTCTGTAAAGGCCATAGCATTTACTTTTATTTGTGGTCAAATAAGGTAAACCCTATAATGTGAGCCACATTTACACTGCTGAAGAATAGGTAACCTTCAGCTTTCACTGATAACTTAGAATCTCTATCTACAAAATGCTTAATTATTTCAGAAATGTCTCAGAAACTTTGATTTAATTAGCTGTATTCTGTCAAAGGGAAATGTTTTTTTTTTCTTTTTTTTTTAAAGAAAAAGGGAAAAGATTCAGCTAATTATAGATGCCTCCCACAAAAAGGCTTTGTTCCAACAACTGGATTAATGGATCTTAATTCAAAGAAACTAGTTCAGCCAGTCTCCAAACATAGGAGTGGGGTATAGTTATTGCCAGGGTGATGTTAAGTAGATGTCTGGCCCAGCAACCTCTCTTTGATCACAAGTCTGGTGATGACAGTAACCCTCTTCTCTTTGATGTGAGCAGTCTGCGACTAATCAACGTGAAACTACTTGCAGTTCTCATCATTGCTGAACAGCTAGCTGACCCACCCTACTGATGTTTTCTGACAATGCTTGTTCTGAACAAAGCAAGTGCAATAAGAAATCTAAGGTTTTATGGACAAATAATGCTTGAGTATCAGATACATGTAACAATAAACGCATGTGCGCAAGAGAGTTAATAGTACCAGCTGCCAGCCATTAGTTATTTGTAACATTCTAAAAAAAGTTTGATAACTAGTTCAGCCAAACCACTCCACAATTACATTGGTTCATTCTCACCCTTTAGACAGATGAGCAGAGATTCCTGATACAACAATAGGTTTCTATCTTAAGCGATATTTAATGTAATTGGTTGTTGTCAATTAGGAAGAGAAAAAATCATAAATGATTAAATACTAGGTCAAATCTATTATTATTATATTACATAGCGTATAATTACTAAATAATCAAATGAAATTCAGGAGTCAGGTTCCATTACAGCAATGGTTAATTCTCAGCTGGGTTTAATTTGAATATCTCTGGTATTACAAATAATGAACAGTCAGTATTTTGTTTAAAACAATGTAATGAAATAGTTACGGCTGTCCGTGCATATTAAAAGTATTATTCAATAAATAATTTTAAAAAAAAAACAAACTGACAACCTCCTAGGAAATATTGCAAACGGTTTTACTTTATATAATATAAACATCGAAACAAGAAACAAAAATTTGTTAGTCCCAGCTTCCATGGTCAACAGTAGGCAATCATCTTTGAGGCAGACAAAAAAAGAGGTCAATTTTATTTTAGGTCATTATGAAGACAGACTGGAAGAGTTCCAAAGGATAAGCTGGTTATAGGAGACTTCCGTGGGGAAAACTCACAAGAATTCCTTTGATTTGAAATGGGAGGAGACGAGAGTACGTACACGGGAGAAACTGGCGCAGAACAGAATGGTGACATCGAAAAGCCAGAGAAACCACGACACTGTATAGACATGCGAAACTCAGTCCCTGTTCAGTTAAGATGGTCAAACCATGGAACTCATCTCACCAGTTATTATTTTTAAAATTTGGTTCCTACACTCATTACACTGCACCAGGTCGTTTTTACCTTATCTTCACCTGATATTAAATGCAAGAATAATAAACGTCACGTGTACATCACATAAAAATGGTCTTTTACTTCTTTCTGTCAGTCAGTAAAGATTAATTTTTATCCTCTATCAGAATCAAGGCCACGGGTAGTCAAGGCTTGCCAGCATCACCAGAGAACACACACACACACACCTAACTCAGCAAGGGGTCTGACTGACATTTTTAATGTTAATTAATTAGTGAGCTGAGGGATTACCACCAGCTGAAATTCAGACTAAACCTTCTGAGACTTCATCTCTACTGTACTTCCAGAATGTAGATCTTGAAAAGATATTCAGAGTATTTCAGATGCTCAGACTCACCCAGATTTAAACAATCAGAGAGTAGTAGTAACACTTAGGATCCTGAATTTCTAAAGTGTTTGAAAGTATATATATATTGTTGTTGCTGCAGTCCTATGTTTGAACTTGTTGAGCCAACCAAATAGTAAGATACTGAACTCGTAGAAAACTCAGCAAAAGCTCTGTTGTCAGGGATGGCATCCAGGAGACTTGGATTATACAAGACAAGATGACCTTGTCACCACTGTACTATGCTCATGCTAACATTTCTCAAGCAAGGGTAGCTGTGGTGTGAACCAAGTCGTCTTACTATCTATTTGTAGCCACTATAATACTGTGCTGTTTGTGGACACTTCCCAAACTTGGGTACACCCTATAAGCCATGTCGTCTTCCTGTCACCTTGTAATCACAACGATATACTAACTATGAAAACTACCCAAACTTGCAGCTCAATCTGAGTTGTGGTGATCTGGGTTTGAATTACACACTAGAATTTCCTGGAAACTAGATTCCTAGAAAAGTCTGCAAGTCAAACTGAAAAACACAGTACCAAGGAGCCAGATTAAATCTCCCAAGATCTCTCCCAAGTTAGGGGGGGCTGATTGTGCATCATAAATACAGCAGGTAATGCTGGCATAAGTATAGTGAGAGTGGACATCTCCATGGTTTCCTCATCAACAAGGCTTCAGCTGATGCCACGAATAGAGAGAGTCCAGCCACAGATGTCTGACTGCATCGAAACAAAGCACCGGCTGCTACACAAAACAATCCAACTCTTGAAACACAGGTTACCTGAAATGTGTCCCAGCTGTGCTGGATGTAGGAGAAAACGTGGGGGGGCAGCAGCAACAGGGGAGGGAAGGGCCATGCGTTTTGCAGTAAAGAAACAAGGTCAGGGGCCTGCAGTGTAAACAAACATCGGAAGAAACGTTTGCTGTGTGTACTCGAGTAATTAAAGCAGATCTGCAGGGTTTGTAAATGGTGCCCGTTTTATCAGCAATAAACCTAGGATCAAATCAGCATTGGTCCCTTTCAAACCCTAGCCCTTCCACGGACTGACTGATTGGCCCTGTTAATGAGTTAAACGTTTAAAAAAGAAAAAAAAACTTTCTTTTTACAGAGACTCTAAGAAACACCTACCCTGGACATTTAATCTACCAAGATGACCGATTGTTGGAAGGTCCTTGTTGCTTCACCTTCGACAAGCACCTGACTGATCTGTGCCCGATATCTCTGATGTTGGGTTTGACACCAAACAAGGACGGCTTTTGTCCAGTGGATGCAGCTGACTGGGTCATTTTCATTTGTTTTTCTCCGTTAGTAAAGACTTTTTTTAAAACAAAAAGCAATTAAACACAATCATGCGCGAATGGTGCAAAATCGTGCGAAGTTCTACAAAACGTAGGAACCAGTTTTGACCTTTACAGCAGTTTGCACATGGAAAGTATGCAGGTATAATCACGTGGTTAAAGTATCCATTGTTTCTGGGTTTTAATTGTTTTATTCACGTGTGTGAATATTTTAACCCTCCCCCCAACAAACAGGAATGACAAGCATTTTAATAACTGTTGGGAAATTACCATTAAAAAATGGCAGGCTGTGCCATAAATTTTCAGGGTATCACACAAAGACCCACCTTCTCCATCCCCTCTTGCACTTTCCTTTACACTCAGCTTCTATTGTATCATAGCTTCCTTCCTATAAGGGAGTGGATTGTCATGGATGATCAGCATACTTTAGTGAACAGGTCCATGAACTGTGACAGTCTTAAGGTCAACCCACCCACCCACCAGATTGCTTAAGGCCTTGTGTGCCCCTCCCCCCCCTTGAGCAAGAAATCAAAATGGCAGGCTAATGGGTGATTATTAAAAAGGGAAAACAGAAATCCGAAGGCTTTCACAACTATCAGATAGAACACAAGTTTCAGATCTCATACAACCTCATCCAACCACTCAAACATTACTCAGACCCAAGACTTAGTTTCTACCAGATCTCTTATACAGATAAAGCAATCAGGATTTAAAAACAAAACAAAAAAAAACTGATAGACCAGGCAGGGCTGGGGATCAGACCTTTGAGAGAAGAATCTCCTTTTTAATTTTTATTTTGGAAAACTCTGCTTCCACAGAAATCTTACAAGAACAGAAGACATTAACTGATCATTACTTTGATCAGTCACTTTCTGTATTGATCTAAATGATCACAATCCTTGCTTTTAAATGCATGACCAAAAACCACTGACTGCCCTGCCAAAGAATTCAGTGGGAGGGGGAGCGGTAAAGAAAACAGTCCACTGGGACCTTCCAAAGTTGTTTCCTGCCCTTTTCCAGCTAGCTCCTATTTGTTTAGCTTACAGAGAGAAGGGGTGTGAGAACAGCTACAGATCCTAATCATGCCCTCTCCCCCCAAGGTTTATCCATACCAGTAGACAGGCCCTTGCTGGCTTACACTGTTTGCCTGATTCTCTTAGGAACATATCCTGTTATCTTATCAGGCCCTGGGCCCCCCCCCCCAGTGGTACTCCTTTAAATCTTTATATTCTCCCCTTGCAGGGAGCAGCAGACCTGTCTGAGAACACACTAAATATCAGGTTATAAGTCAACATGAGTGAGAGAGAGAGAAAAGGCTGAAGACAAAAATAGCACAAGTAGTAGACCTAGATTTAACTGAAGTAGGTTCCCTCTTATTCCTAGCCATAGTAACATTTGTGGACACAAAGCTAATATATATATAGCCAATATAAGGACATAAATCTATATATATATATATAACCTTCCCCCATACCATGAACATCCTTGTACTCTGTTACACCTTAGAACTTTATAATCAAAAATAATTCACTTTAATTTGGTTGCGAATTTTTCGAAGATGGACATGCATTTCATTCCAAATTTTACGGTGATCGAGAAACTTCATCCTTCTTCAATCATCTCTGCAAAAACTTGGAAACAGTTTCCATACCTTTCTCTCAAGCCACATCCGGTTTCTTTCTGAAGAATGGAACTCTCGCACGAAGCCATCTTTCCTCGACTTTTATTTTTTTATTTTTTACTTTATGCAAAACAGGTCTTCTATGGCTAAATAAAAAAAAAACAACACAATGTCGCTTCAGATACTACACCAAAGGCAGGATTTCCCAGTGAGTGAGTGACTGACTGACAGACTTACATTCCAGACGAGAAGTTCTGGGGCGTCATGTTGACGACGATGATGATGATGATGCGGCGGAAATCGTGGCCATCGACTCGTGTGAATTAGTATGCAGGAACCATTAATGAGAGGAAACAACAGCAAACACCGACAAATTAACCAAGAGAGTTAATTAGGGTCTTGGAAGGAAAAAAAAAAAAAAAAATTGTTTTCGATTACTGCTCCAGTAACTAATCTAACAGATATTTTCAAGTGTTTTTTGTTTGCATATTCATGTTACTCTTTCACGGCCGAACTGTAGCACCTAGAGGGCCCCCCCCCATTTTTTTTTTTTGGCCTGTGCAGTAGTGCCAGGTACCCCAGCCAGTAGTGGATGAAGCTTATCAACAGACTTTCAATAGTTCTAACTTTACCAGATTAGATGTTGGAGACAGAGTATGTGTGTAATTGCATGACAGGCCTGTCCAGTGCACTAGTACTAAATACCTTTCTGTCAGGTATTTACTGAGTTCTAAATTAAAAGCTATATAAATAAATAAATATAAAGTATCATCTCTCTTGTTTTAGTTTGTTTTTAAGGTAAAGTTAGTGCTATAATGGCATTTGAATTTTGAATATGCATTGAAAAATCAATTTACTGTCATAATCCGGTGAATGAGCAGAAGAAAAATAGCCTAATAGAAGTTAGAACTTGTTTAATGTAGAAAAATAACAGAAATAATCTTCATTCTAAGCTCCAGTAGCTGAGAAATTTAAAAGAGAAAGGAAGAGAACAACATCAGGTAAAACAGAAATTCAATATCTTAGTAGGTATGGAGGCTACAACCTAACATCTTATGATTAGAGGAGAGAAGATGGTGGAAGTACGAGTCCTATCTGTTGGTGGCAGGAATCATTAAGCGCTATACAAAATAAAAATCTGTAAAATTATCGTAGAATTATCACGAGGTTTATTAGTGATAAACGTTTCGTGTTCTTGGAGAATATCGAAAGTCTCCCCAGCTCCTCAAAAAGGTTATCCTACCCAGTAAAGAATTCACCTAGATTAGCAAGTTTGCATCGACGCGGTGGGTCAGCTACATTACGGCTAAATGTCAACAATATGAAAAGAATAAAAACAAACAATAATCGGTGAATTTACTGCAGCAGACTAAATCACAAACAAGCGCAAAGCCATGTGTCATTTTAAACTGTAGGTGCTTGGTAACACGACACCAAGATAACTTTCTCCTAGCTTCTGGCAATTTCCTAATCTAGAAAAATTATCTGATTTGACTAGTCAGACTGTAAATGTCAGAAGAATTCTGGGTTAGTATGGGATGCAGATGCTGTCGTGTTAATGCAGCAGAAATGGTATCTAATGCAGTGCATCATACATCCAGGCGAGTACATTCCTGCTTTGTTCATCTGTTCCAGCAAGGCTGAAGATTACATTACCAACCCCAGTAACTGATATTTGGTAAGCTGACAAACAGACTTCTGGGACTTAAAAACAAGTTTTCACATCTATTTATATGGTTCTCTACAAAAACCCTGGCCAAAGAAAACATAAATAAGTTGAACTTAGATAAGTAAAATGAGAGTATTTATTCTTTAGCACTTCAGTGAAATTGGTAAGGATCACCATAATCAGGAGATCTGTTGTAACTTCATTGTTTGAGGTCTTTGACCGTATGAAAGAAAGAAAACAGAAAAAGGTTTTTTTCAAGGATATCTGCAAACAGTGGTATAGTAAACAACACTAGACAGAGAGAATCAGCTGAACTATCCATCAATCTTTGAGAGTGTAAAGACAAAAGCTGTTCCAGAGCTTCTAGAAGATTAAAAATAAGCTTTAATTAATCAGGTGATGGCTGTCTGTCATTGAACAAAGATTCGTTGTTGTAAATTCAAGAAGTTTCATGGAGCAAAAAGTAGCTAAAAGTCACCCCAACAAACTTAGTCTGAGGCTGCAAACTTTTTGAAATAGCTACAACTACACAGTTTCCAGAAACAAGGTAAACTGGGACAAAGAACTAATCATGGAACCCAAAAGAAAATGCAAATGATGGTTCATCAAACATTTGCTGAGGGTCCATGGGAACTTAGTAACAAAACCTTAACAGAACACAAATGTATTCCACCAGAAGGCACTATCTCCAACCATGTTACAGCCATGTAATCTACGAGAGTAGAGATCAGTCTAGAATCTCTTCAGACTTAAAGTGTGCATACAATAACATACTGAGCTTTGTATCTACAGCATTCAACAGGTTAACTGTAGAAAGCATCCGGACTTCCATGATGCAGAACAAAGATATATTTTTAACAGCTTAGTATTCCTACTGGTCTGCCAAGCTTGAAGCTCCACCCAAGTGTGATTCCAAATTGAAGCAAGCACGGTCTGCTATACCTCTCTGATATGGTTTCTTTTCAAGCTACTGGTGGCTAACAAGTTTGAGACATTGTAGACCTATGCTGCCTGTAGCAAACAAAAACATACAATTCCATGTGATCAGATCTTAGAGCATGCTCAGTCCACTATAGAGATAATCTAATTTTTTTTTTTTTTTTATGGAGAAATGTCAATACACACAAGTTAAGTCTGTTTGTGTTATGGGTAACAAGGTATGGAAATGCAACATGTTTCTCTGCAATAAGACCTACTCTTATTCTAGAACTGGGATTATTTAACTTTCAACAAACAAGTTCTACAAGAGAAAAAAAAAAATTCATGGATTAATTCCAAACAAAAAAGCTAATAATCGGTTGGCCTTTTGCCCCCCAAAAAAGTCAAGACACAATGCAGTACAAAATCCAGGAGGAGCTGGAAGGTGTCCTCAGAGATATTTCCCAGTTCAGTCATTAATATTGTACCCAATGCATGGAGTGAGGTAGGCAGAGGATCGTGATGCTGAACGAGCCTCAACTTCATCCCAACATGCTTAATTTAACTGACTGAGATCCATGGATTGAGCATGGAAGATGCCAGAAATCTTCGTCATGGTTCCTTAAACAATAGACGCATAATGCTGACATTGTCGTCTTGGAAGTAACCGTCTGCATGAGGCTATACATAAGGCACAGCTGGATACTTTATGCGCTTTACCAGGAATGATGCTGAGGTAAACTTTTGGCATTTATTCTTCCTTCCCAAAGAGCCCATGGTAGGTCTCAGACCATGAGTACACAACTAGAGGCTTGAACAGTTGGGACACACAAGAGGAGTAGAGTGGTTCTTGTGGATTCGTCCAAATATGGATTCTCCCATCTGAGCGGGAGACCATACCACATTTCACCAGTCCTCCATAGTCCAAGGTCCACACGTCCCTTCATATTGGTGACTGTGATGAGTGGTTTACACAATGGCTCCTACTCCAATAGTCCATTCGTTCTAATGTTCCTTGTAAGATAAGGCTGGAGACAAAAGTGGATTGCTCTTCACTGGAATGTCTGCCAGTTGGCCTAATGTCTGATCTATTCTCTCTTACCACCTTTCTCCTCTGTCTCTGTTTGCTTCTCCCTCACAACAGACGTTTTCTTCAACTTTTGCCATTACTGATGAACCCGAGTGACTGGTGTCTTGAAGCAGCATACTGACAAAACCGTCTGGCCAATCTGGCACCTGTCAGGTGATTCCATACAACCGCTGTTGTGTCGTTGCCTTTCCCTATATCTGTTAGACTGACTGCAAATGTGGTTTTCCAAGTCGTACACAATGATGCAGCAATCATCTGCATCATCATGTGGTCAACCTAATTTGCATCTGCTGCTCAGGTCAAGTCTAAGTTCAAGAAGATACACATGGGTCTTAAGTGCCCAGCCAGTGTTTAAATAAACTTATTTTGGCAATCTAGGGAACAAGTTTTGACAAATTGGGTGGCCATTTTTTTATGCAGAACACATCTAACTTCACTTGAACCTTAATCCCTGGGTTCAAGAGCTCTTCCTGCTAGAAGCCACTTACACCGACCCTGTATTGAATTGTTAGGGTGTGGGAAATGTCTGGGGAAGTGACAGACGATCTACGGTATTTCAGGTAACAGCAGACTTAAACAAAAAAGACTCCATAATATTGCATGAAAATCGCATTGGTTGTTAATAGCGGTTCTAGTTTATTTCTTCCCCAAAATGGCATCATACAAAAACCACGTGCTGTCTCGCCCCTGTGCATGAGCAGGCTGCTCTATGCCAGCAAGAAGCGAACCTAATGGAACTCCTCTAATTAATATTAGATGGGCTAGTACAGAACAACAGGCAAAAATCACACTGGTGAGAGATAAGACCTATCAGGGGTAAATTAGTAGCCACCATCTCTGACCCAGTGCGCAGTACTAAGTGCTGTATTGACTCCCCATCCATTACAGGCATTTAACCATGCAAACATCCTCCCTCCCAGCCAACACCAAAGAACAAGAGGGGTCCATTCTTGCTGTTGTCACCTTTACTTTTCACAGACTTACATATTCTCAGCGTAAACCGCAGAATTTGGCTTCTGATGGAGGTGGGTAGGGGTCTTCCTTAGAAAAATGAGCAAATAATTCCTGGGGTTTCCTTTTTGCCAGAAGGATCTGAGTATTGCAGAAGTAGAAGCAAATACAGGAAGGACTGTTTAAGTACAAAAAAAACAATTATAGCAATATTGTCAGAAACACCCACCTATGGTGACTAACCAGCAATTTTTAGAATTCCAAAGTAGTGAATGAAACTTTATCGTCAACACTTAAAACAGAGCCAACCAAGCAAACATCTTCAAATATACTAGCCAATTAATGGAGAAAGGATTATAATATAGCAAGGCAACTTATTTTAAAATTTATAATGATGAAATAAATTTTAAAAAGTAAAACGTGGTAAGCTTAATTCCAGTTTCAAAATACATTTAGTGACTGTTTCAGTTTAGATAATTTTTGAGAATTTTGTGTCCCATCAGCCATTGCAGCTCTAAAGGTGGAGTACCACAAGGAAATTTTCCATTTTCATCGTTCACCAGTACAGCTGGCAATCTTCCACATGTAGCTAATTCATATTGGGTACCTATAAATCATTAAAACATCGAGAAAAGCAGCATTTAGCTATAAAAATTACTATGACATCTTGAAACATCCGTCATGTTTTGCCAGACTGCTTTTTGGCTGATTGGATCCATAAATGCCTATTGTTACAAAACTTCCCAGTCTGCTACTGAAAATACCTTATGGGTGGTAGCATTCAACTACTCATATTCCACTTATTTGTAAGTGTTACTGAATCCAGTTCCCAGAAATAGTTTTAGTAAGCTGTCTGTTTTAACATTGACTCCAAGTTTTTGTTTTCCAATTTGAATGGATCAGAAGCTTCTTTTTTTAAACTCTACCCAGTGTATGAGAGATCCTGCTTAGGGTTACTACAGAGAGGTGTCCTGTGCAGGCTGAACACTGCTTCCGTTTTTCAGCAGGAAGAAAAACAATAGAGGTGAAAGGAAACGTGGGAGTGAGTACCCAAGAAGAAAATTCTCTCTCTCCCACCCCCACCATCCCTCACTCACACACAAGACAAATTTCTCCAACACCAGTCCCAGCCAAAGTCCCGTGCAGCAGCATCGATCCGAGTCTACTCCCACTGTATCACCCGTATGGATTCAGTCCTTTGTCGCCACCTGCTAGATATGAAACGGTTCTTGCAAATACAGATGATGTAGGGGAAGGGTTGGCTTTTTTTCAACTTGATTTACTTTATGAGAATTAAAACTCGATGAAATACGTGTTTTTCAAGTATACATTGCATCTGTCTCCTTAAGGAAGTGGGGGTCAGTGCTTCTGGATCAGCTGTATAAATTGCTTGCTGCTTTGAGACTGTTCCTTCGGTGGTGGGTGGCCCTTCTTCACTATTCCCCCCACACACACACACACCACAACAGTCTCAGAATTCAGGCCATCCGCACGAGGCTATCATGAAACAAGAGATAACAAAGGCAGCGAAGCAAAGAAAAAATAGCGGTTGGCGTTTGTTTCCTTCCAGTGGTTTACACAGGTCCCCCTCCATCTGTGTCGACTGCGCTTCCATCGGCGATAAAGCATCCGTTCTTCAACAACAAGCCGGCAAGTAAAGGCCTAACAGACTCTGCTTGATGCTTTTACAGTTTTCCACCTTGGACAGCCAAGTGATGTTTGACTTTATCCCATTAACTTCCAAAGAGAAACATTTTAAATATGACTGCAACCTCTCCCTCCCACCACCATCAGATATTCCGGGCAAAATCTGCCACATTTACTAAAGTAAACTTTCCTAACATTCAATCAACAGTTGTTTCCTTCAGCTTGCGATAAGCCCGGCACCGCCATCGGACAAGATACAGGTCTGCCTACGTTAATGCATGCCACCAAAAATTACATACTTTAACCAATGGCTACAAGCCAGATCACACAAGTAAAGATTTAAAGAAACAGTCTCTTCACAAACGATAGCGTGCTTAGATTGATAATCACCGCTCCGGTGAGTTTTCAACACCTTTACATGAGGCGAAGGTGAGCCGTCCGAAACAGTTGCCAAACTTTATACGGATAATTTTTTGTGTGTGGCACAGATAGACCAAAAGCCTGGGTTTGTGCAAGTGGCTGAACTAATCTTCTACCCTCCATTCACTGTACATCAACAATAACTTTCAATTCTTATCTTGACAGCATTAGAAGAATTCTATCCAGTTATCATTTCCTATCAAGTAACATTGTCGTATTGATTTCTTTTAAGCTGAAAAGTAATCATTCAGCCAATCACATGTCAGTATGCCACACCATGACATCCTGATTTTTTAACGGGGTGCTCTCCCGTTCTGATCAGAGCTTGTTTTTTAAAAGCAGTAAGACCCGTGTGAAATGGACCTGCTACAGAGGATCAAGAGATACCCCCACACATTCTCTCTGGACCTGCCAGAGACCAACCAACACCCCCCCCAACCACCACAAAAAACCTCTCTCACACTACATTAATCTGCCACTGGTCACCAGAGTTAATTACTTCACCAACTCCATTCATCTCCCTTAAGTTTTAAATCATATGCAATTTATCCCTGCGAATCTGGATTGTTTGATTGAAGAATACATTTTCATTCTGATTGCATGACCTGAGCAAACCAAAAATGCATCATTGAGCATCCTTAATTACAATTATGAGAGACTCTTTGTCCAGCTAATTACCATTATAATTTTTCTTTTAACAAATTAATAAATTAATGAGATGCAAAAAATAAATTTTTTAAAAATTATGTACCACTAAGATGAGTGCATGTGGCTCTGAGCATAAGAAATCACTAAACAAAAAATTACCTATTGTTCACAAAATTACATTAACTTTTCTTGTAATGAGCAATGTAACCTCATCATTAACATCACCTCATTATACCTACCATTTTAACCAATCTCAATGCATTTTTAGATACCAACTTTTAGCCTTTATGTTTCCGCTTAGCCCCTTTCTTTGATAATGATAAGAGAAACCTATTTCCGATTTATATATTTGATGCTGATATATGACAGTTTTTATTCTTAAAGAGACAGACAGGTTCACCACCTTTAACTAAAATATAAAGTTGGAAGTTTCAAATGCAAGCGGTAAAAGGTTTCTAAAAAAGGTTCACCGATTTTTGTTTACATTTCTGATCGTAGTTTCAGATAAAGGAGCTGGTTTATTATTGGTGAAAGACCTAATCACAACAGCTAAGCACAGCATGAAGAACCCGAGAGATGCTTGTCAATAGACTCTCTTCATAAACTGCATCATCAGTGTAAGATGCAGTAATTTGATGCATATTTTTTTATTATTGATTTCTTCAGCTTTCAGAAATCTGCTTCCTTCGATGAGAATTCATTACAAAAATTTTACAATAACAAAAAAAGCGAAACCTTCCTAAGAGAATCGTTGTGCTATGCAATGATAAATTAAACTCCGGCTGCTTCAGTCACATCTTGGACAGAGATCATAAATCATCAACTGTTTTAAGTTTTTGCTGCCATGGATACTGCATACTTTGTAAACAATGAAACAAAAAGGCCACAGATCCAACACGATCCAGTAAGAGGGCTCAGAATTCCCAGCTAGCATTATCAAGTCATCTACATGACATCTGCAATGCCTGGAAGCAGACGTGCTTTAGCTGCTGTGGAGTTGAGCATTGGTCGAATCTTGGATGAAAACTGATGATAAATAGTAATTTTATTTGTAAATAAAATATGAGGTAAGCTACAGCAGAGGCAATCATCTCTCATCAGCTATAATAGAAGTGATCTACACATTACATTACCATTAATTATGCACTATCTCATTTCAGAACTCAATTTTCAAATATACCTGAACTTTATAAGCAAAATAAACACATTTTGCAAATAGATTCTGTTCTGGTATATCACAATTTGTGAAGAACAAAAATGAAAGTCTACGATTTGGATGAAGCTCCAATCCCCTGTGCTTCACATCTGGCATTGTGATTTAGCTATTGTTTATAAGTATGCCAGTTTCTTTTGTGCAAAACACATTATTGTCAAGCATGGACAGGGGCATATAAATCACAAGCTTGTCTTCCATATATCTGAAGTGAGAAAATATTTTCCACGAACTAAGTTGTAATGTTCAAGTCTAATTTTTCAAACTCACTGTTGAAATTAACAAATGCAAACCATCAAAGTGCATATTAAACAAAAATTTGCAAGTTTTCTCAGAGAAAAATAATACAAGACATTTTGCGAAGACGGTAACACTTCCCAATAAAGTAATCTATCGCAGACAATTATGAAATTCGAGTCTCAGGTATTACCTTTCTTTCTTATTTAGTACATAGCTATCATCCTACACTCTCGCACATCAATGGCAGTCAAGCTGTCTATGCCATCAACTACCGGTCTGTTGGGTATGATTCCCACTTTATTTAACCAAGACCATAGCAAAAATAGAATTAGCTCTAAACTGCAGAGTTTCATTACCTGTACTCTGCTTTTGTCTAACAGGCACAAAGCTAAACTCACACTGGTTGGGTTGCATGCATTTCCCTGTTGGCAAAAAGTAGTCAGGTTTCAGAAAGTATCCCAGTAAAATTTAATGTCAGAGCTCTTCTATTAAAGAAGTCCATAAACAACTCCGAGCATATTACAGTTGTGCATTCAGCTGCATAACATTAAGTTCTGATGTCATTACATTTTCTAGTTCAAACAAGTTTAAAAGCACAACATAGCCCTGTCTGAAGTATCACCGTGAGAACAGTTACATTATTATTTCTTATATACAGCTAGTAATTTCACACAAGTAGTTTTATCATCAAAACCACACCAGAATCTGTATTAGAATATGTTACAATAGTAAACCAAAGTCATTTTAAGAGGACTCACTAATGTATCCTCCCTTAACTAGTAATTACAAACTTTGTGGTTTTTAATGGAGCATAATCCATAATAAATGTATGTCAGCAATTAGTCATGTGATGTACAACCATTCAACCATCTTCGAACATGCCCAGCTGACTCAACTGTAGCCTGACAATGTAATGAATTCTGAAAACACTTGACCACTGAATCATTCTTGAATTGTAACTTTGCACCGACGTCATTTAAACACCATTAACAACAAATAGATTTATTTTATATACTGTACAACGCAAGACTGAGAAACATACTACTAGTCAAGTTTACTTTTATCTGGTATCAAGCCAAGCTTGAAAACTTTTTAAATACTGTGATGGACTCACATCAGTAAGAGAAACAGATGGACTCAGACATTTTATTTCTAGTGTGGAAACTCTTTAAAAACCAAATACAAAAATTAACTGGGTCATTCATGTTACGAGTTAATCTGCCATTTCTAAAACCAACTTATTAAAGATGAACAACAGGTTAGAAAAGTATGCATATCATCTCCTACAAAACTAGGTACTACTATCAGTGCGATTGGTACAGGCCTCACTCGAGAACAGATGGCATCTGTCAATGGTTGCAAAGGCAGGATATTTACCAAGGGAATTTTTCCACAAACCCACAAATTCTGGTTAAATTTATCCCCGTTCTTACATCAACCTGATTTAGTTTAGTTGAGGCTACACGTCCACACCTTTAATTACAAATAGGGGAATCATCTCTATTGTTAAAGGCATTTCTATGAATAAACAATGTTGGTTCTAGAAGACATTAAAGTCCAAGAACAGAAAATCAAAGAGCACACACACACACCCACTAACTTTATACACTAACATCTCACAAACATCCGGAGGGGGCAAAGGTAACCGCAGAGATTAATTTCACCTCATTCATCTGCGAGTCACCAGAGAAAACAGCAGGTACAAGGGGGTGGATGGTTTGAGTTTATCAGTATGTGACAAGTCCCCACCCCCCCACCCCCATATAACACACACACAGACTTCCACTTCCCCACCTAAAGATGGACCTATGACACGAAACGCGGAAAAATTCCTCCAGTGCTCGGGTCCCCCTCATCCACGGTCTGTCTCCGCCGCCACATCTCATAACGGAACAGGGGGGGGGAGAGGGGGGGGTCGCTACTACCTACTGCCTGACGCGGAATCCAGGTGCTTCATCACTCACTGTCAGAGCCTCTGGTTCCCAGCCAGGCCGGGTAAACAGCGGGAATACACAGCCAGCCAGCCAGCGGTGGGCGAGGAGGAGGACATAGCGGAGATTCTTCTACCGCCAGTCAGATTAAGGTTCGGCCGATCTCGCGTCGTCGTCCCCCCCCCAACAACAACAACAACTCGAGCGCGCACCGGGGCCTCTTCTCCCACCACCACCACCACCAGCAGCTCCTCTACCGATGGGCAGGTAACTCCGCCGCCGCGGGCGAGTTCAGAGAGGGCTACTGACCTGCTTCAGAAATAGACCAGAGAGAGGAGAGGGGGGGGGAGAAGGAGCAGCAGCTATGATGATGATGATGAGCCGAGCGGTGCGCGTCGTCATCGGGGATAACGCCCGACAGGCAGGGGTCGGAATAATGGGACTCCGTGAGGGGGCGGGGGAGAAAGAAGTCCCTTTAAATCAGGACGTGGGTACGAAAATTCGCTGAACAAACAAACTCGTAGCATTCTCACCCCAGCCCCCAGCCCCAGCCCAGCCCCGGATACCGGGGTTCAGGTCACACACGTGATCCGGGGGCACGCCCTACCCTACCCCCCCAACAACAACAACAACAACATGGCGATAATGTGACCCACTTCAAGCTTACATCTCGTAATAGGGCCGGCGGAGCCTCTGCAGGGGCAGGGGAACAACAACAACAACAACAACAACAAAAGGGGGCACCGAGTTAGGGGGGGAGGGGGGGCGTCTCCCGACTATATTAGGGAGGGAGTATTTATATCGGCGGCGGGGGGGGGTCAGTGTTTATGTATACAGTACAGGAACAGCGGACGGACGGACGGACGGGGGGGAGGGGGTCCGCCCGGGGGGAGGGGTACTCACCCAGAACAGGAAGTTGAAGGCGAACATCAGATACTTGATGCAGGCGTAGCATCCTCCCAGACCCATGGCTGCTGCTGCTGCTGCTGAGCGAGGTCGGCGTCTTCTCGGCGGCGGTGACGGCGGAGCGCGAGCCGGGCGACTGGTATCCACTGATAGAAGAAGGCGGGGTTCGGTCGACAAAGGAGGATAAGGAGGAAGGGGCGGCAGTGGCGGCCCACGCAGCGCGGATGACTATCGGCAGGACCGGCTGACGACGTACAATGGACCACGGCGTCACGCGCTACCGCAATCAGTGCGGACGAAGATAGAACTCTTACCCTGATCCCTGCGATCGGCGGAGCTCAGAGCGAGGCCCGGCTGTTGCCTAGGCGATCGCTGTTTTGTCAACAGTGTGGGTTGGGTCGGGCGCGCGCGCCAATCAAAGACGACCCTGGAAGCGGCGGGGTTCATCCCATTCGTCGTCTGCTTCCAGCCTTCTTCCGCGAGCGCTTTAAAGGGATTTCGCCTCCGACCCAACTGCTCGGGAATAATTCCCCAAGCTCGAGGGGGAATTGGTGAGCGTGCGCTGAGTCCGCTTGTTCCTTAACTGTGCTGCTTAGGGGTCATCCGGGGGTCTCCCCGTCCTCTGTCACGCGCCATTGGCCATGAGGCAGACCTTACTCTGGTCTCCGGCACCGTGAACCAGCCAGGCGGGAATGATAGATAATCAGCGCTACCAGTAGATCTCCATCCACCCATATGATTACTGCTCTCTCCCCCTCCCGCTGTACTAACGTCATATATACAGTATATCTTTATTGAAGTCATACACCCCTCTGTACTGACGTCATACATATCATTATTGACGTCATATCTCCCGCTGTACTGACGTCATATATATCTATGTTCTGACGTCACCTCTCTGTATACTTACGTAATATATATATATATATATCTTTATTGAAGTCATACACCGTTTGTGTACTGACGTCATACATATCATTATTGACGTCATATCTCCCGCTGTACTGACGTCATATATATGTTCTGACGTCACATCTCTCTGTATACTGACGTCATATATATATATCTTTATGACGTCATATACCTCTGTACTGACGTCATACATATTGACGTCATATCTCTGCTGTACTGACGTCATATATATCATATTGACGTCACATACACTACTACTCTCTATCTACTGTCTGACGTCACATCTCTCTGTATACTGACGTCATATATATATCTTTATTGACGTCATATACCCCTCTGTACTGACGTCATACATATCATTATTGACGTCATATCTCCCGCTGTACTGACGTCATATATATCTATGTTCTGACGTCACATCTCTCTGTATACTGACGTCATATATATATCTTTATTGACGTCATATACCCCTCTGTACTGACGTCATATATATCTATGTTCTGACGTCACATCTCTCTGTATACTGACGTCATATATATATCTTTATTGACGTCATATACCCCTCTGTACTGACGTCATACATATCATTATTGACGTCATATCTCCCGCTGTACTGACGTCATATATATCTATGTTCTGACGTCACATCTCTCTGTATACTGACGTCATATATATATTTTTATTGACGTCATATACCCCTCTGTACTGACGTCATATCTCCCGCTGTACTGACGTCACATCTCTCTGTGTAGTGACGCCAAATATATATATCTGTACTGACGTCATATATATATCTATGTTCTGACGTCACATCTCTCTGTATACTGACGTCATACATATCTCTGTTTATTGACGTCATATATCCCTCTGTATTGACACAATCTCTCTCTGTACTGACGTCACATATGTCTATCTTCTGACGTCACATCTCTCTGTATACTGACGTCATATATATATATATCTTTATTGACGTCATGTATCCCTCTTTACTGACATCATCTCTCTCTCTCTCTCCTATTCTGTGACCTACAAGCAAACTTACTGGAACATATGACTCACAGTAAAAAGGAAAAATATAGGAAAGCTGCAAGAACTACAAGCACTATTACATTATCAACCAAAAAGAGAGTTCTTAAAGAAGGCTCGGGACGAGCTTGTCCCAAGCCATCAGGTTAATCCCACATCAGTGGAAGGTTTTGTGCGCTTTTAGGGCCCCCATCTACATATGTGACGTGAGCAAGCTTAAGTGGGCTGGTCGATAGTAAAATGAAACCACGACGTGAACTATTTCGAAACAAAAAATAATAAAAGAATGATCCCACGCACAGAAGAAATATCTCGCGACACAGCAGAATCTTCGCAACTGAGTCGCTATCTCTAGTAGCTGACAGACAAAAAGAAGCGACGAGAACAGTATCCCAAAATGCAACAAACGATAGGTGATGTCTTCCGGGCAGAGGCAGCGCAGTACCATGTATTTCCGTCTTCCGCCACAGTGAAGGTAAGCTTCACGCGTGCCCAACACCAGCGTGGCCGAAGACGCCCCCCCCTGACGATCTTATTCGCGAACACGAAGAAGGGCACTTCGTTACGGCGACTGTCAAGCGTTTGAAAAAGTGCAGTCTCTTTCTTTTTTCTAAGCCAAAACGAAAGGACTCGCGAGCCTCTCGGTCTTCCAGCAGGCAAGAGTAGCGATGGCCCCGCAGTACAATTTAGACGTGGAGTTTTGTGACTAACCAGGCTCTGCCGACCGCTGAGCACAGGTATGCAACAGGTTTTGACCCCATCGCCTCCTGCCCGCTTTGCCGCAGCTTGTAAAGAAGTAAAGTTGGCGGAAATCACATCTACGGAAGGAACCTATGGGAATCTGAGCTGCTGCTTAGCCGCAAAGAGCCCGGAACCAGCAACCATATGGTTATCTACCACTGCCGACAGCTCGCTACCAACTCTGTGCGCGAACCTGCGTTAGATTTTTCGTTGTACTTTCCATCCAACAACTCAGCTTCACCACCAAGAGGATGGATGGGATTCCTGCGGCGCCAGAAGAAGAGGAAAGAATTTATTCCATTGAAAGAAACCCACGCGGTCTGCAGCTCCCGTCAACAACGAAAGAAACGCTTTTGATGGCTCTGCTGCCTCAGCAGCATTCTAGCGCATTCGAGACTCTTTTTTTTAGTAAAACGAGTTCGCCTACGTATTCAAGGGCTGCTGTTCACCATACTGGGGATAAAGGGCTAAATAGTGCTCCTGAGAACTGCCGAGAGCAGCAATACTGCATAGGGCTTTTACTAATGGTGGTGGTGGGGTGGGGGAGAGACAGAGCTTCGAATGGAGTTACTAGAAACTTCCGCGCTTCACTCATGCACTTCTGGCGGCGATAACAACCGAACTTCCGCCTGATTCACTCGCCGGCGGGGACCTGCCCTCGAGACCGTCGCGTCGGACTCCGTTCTTTCCTCACAAAACTAATTTCTCTCATTAATAAATGACTTTTCCTGGGAAAGTTGTCTCCCTTACCTCTCCCGCAGGACGGCCTGGCAAAGCCTTACCAAGGACGATTACGCAATTTTGCCTTACATCACCTCCTTAATCTAATCAGCAATTACACAAAGGTCTCTTCTGCTTTTAAAACGCTTTCCAATGTCGAAGCGATGGTCTACAGTTGGGATTAGAATGGCCTACACACACACACACATATATATACTTACAAAATTCTAATTTTTTGCCCTTTAAACGCATTTATTACCAGTTTCCCCTTACTTCTGTGTTCGTCAGAACCAAATCTGCCCTATAACTTTACATTGGCCATTAAGCGTGTAATTAAATATTTTAATATTTAATGACCTTTAATAAGACGTCAGCGAACCCCGGGGAAAACGCTGCGTGTGAATATCGTTTGTTGGCTCTGTTGCCCGTTTCTCGTGTTTTTCTGCAGCCCGAGCGATTGTTGACCCGATCGCAAGGGGGTACGTTTACCCCATTGCCGCTCACGTCATAACTGATGTCTACTCGAATGGGTGAAGCCATACGACATGACGGGCACCTGCGCGACATAAAATAATTACATCGTTCCAGAGTTGGATTTCGAGTGGAAATCGGAGGAACGGACAAAAACCCCAGTTGTGGGAATCCTCCTCTACGATTTATTCTGTTAGGTTCTTATAAAGGAAGCGTACTGAATGGAAGCTAGAATGGCTGGTGAGGATAGTGCTTCCACTGCTGTATCGATCCGCCCGTGAGCATCTGGAGTCGGCAGATAACTCAGTTCTCGCTTTGCGCACTAATCATTCTCCTATTTTAACTCCGGAATTCCTATTTCATAAAAAAAAATGTTGCCCTTTTACCGGGAAGTTAGATATCGTTCGCTGCGCGACAGTTCCCCATAGAATATCACGTCAACGGGAAAAATCACTCTAGATCTTAAAAAATTCGGATTCCTTGTAAAATGTAGGTGGATCACTGATCCTTTGTGCTATAGAATAGTATCTGTTGTTGTATTTATTTTTACTCAATTTGTTTTAGAATTTCCTTAGTATTGTCGACAGTATGCACAGTTTTCTTGTTGTTTTTATTATTACTGTATTTTGAGATGGGTGGACGGGCAGGTGCGAATTTGTCGCCCTTTTGACCAGCCTTCGTTCTTACGCTAATTAGTGTCAATCACCACGTCTTCCTTACTAACAATGCGATTAGAAGTACGTTTAATATGGCCAATGTAGGCTGTCGTGGACTCCAATAAAACCAAGAAACGTTTCACGGAACCAATTTCCGCACCCGGCAGTCCAAGATTTATTGTTACATAGGGGCAGCAGAGTTGAAGATTGCTACAGTTGACGGTTAGATCGGGCATTCCCCACCATCTTCTTAGTAGAACTAATTAGACAACCTACATTTGAAAGGGTCTTTCCCTGTCGCCATCATCAGGGTATAGTCCTGAGAACAAACGTCCCGGCGTGCAATCAGTCATTCCCGTTCAGGTCACTTCACAGCTGAGGCACCTGTCTAATTAGATGGTACATCTAGACCTTCCTTTCAGTCAGTGAGGTTACCCAGCACTAGATTCACTCAGTATATCGGATTCCAGAGTCACGTGTGCCCTTCTTTTATAATTGTGCCGCATCGAAAGCCTAGATATATATTTTATGGAGTCGCCTACAGACTTAGCAGCCAGCGATAGTCACAGATCGTAAAAATGGGGGTGTGGCGGGAGGCACAGTCCTGCCTCACTGCCAAGATGCAAAATAGACTGTGGATAACGTGGTATTCTTGCGGTGAGTTCTCATAATCACTCTATAACTGACCAGGAACGAACCTAACGAAAATCGCTAGAACTCTCCATCTAGAGGAGGGAAGAAAGTCACGCGGAAGGCAGGTAAAGAAAAGATGCTTAAGGGAATCGAAGTGGGGCCTCTGACCTTACCAGTCCAGTATTCCAATTGCTCTTCTGCAATTTCGCTTCGACCGATTGAACTCGTATTAATGTATATATAGAAATTAAATTTTAAAAAATAATAAATAAAATTAAAAAACGGTAGAAATTAACTTTTATTTTCGTCTTCATTAAGGTGGTTGAAAGGAATGGTGGGTCGTTCCCGGAAGTGAACATTTGCGCCTCTTGCGGCAGATCGCGGCACTACTGTGCTTTTAGTATTCTGAGAAGAAATAGATTTTAAAATGAATAGCGTGACCAAGTAAAAAAATCTTTAAAACTGCGTTTAATCATACCTGTGTTGGAGATATAGATGATAAGCAGGATATAAAAGGATGGGTCAGGCGACGTTCATCGATCGGTGAACGTTCACGAACGACGGTTTGTCTTTGTTAATTGAAGCCGTTTTCTTTGATGAGCTGTCTATCCCTTTGTATTATCTCTGTCCCCCGAAGTTTACTCACACCAAGGCCCTTGGCTCACGGCGGCATATTAGTCATTACTGGTTTATTCGAAAACAAACTAGCATTTTATTATTATTATTATTATTATTATTATTGGTAGGCTCGATAGCTCGAAAATTCTTGAGTGGAATAGAAATTATGAATGTAATACGCCTGTCGCGATAAAAGTAGGTGATGAAATTTCCGAGCAAGTTTGCAAAAGGTGTATACCTCGTCCTCCTAGAATCAAATATCGACAAGAAGAGAGGCTAGGGTTGTCTTCAACGGGGATTCTCAATGCGTGTTATTTTTGCTGTTAATACATTCTATACATAATCCCAGATGGTAAACATCTGTTTTCTCCCTTACTATCCTATACTGATGTCGTACAGAGACGCCAATCTCCAACTATATTTAAGAGGGATTCTTAGAGAACTCCGAGTACCACAGGAAAGTTGATTTCTTAGAGTAAAATGCACGCATTAACAGGAATTATTTGTTCATTTGTCGAAGAAAGACCCCTAACCCCCTCCATCAGAAGCCAAATTCTGCGGTTTACGCTGAGATATGTAAGTCTGCGAAAAGTAAAGGTGACAACAGCAAGAATGGACCCCTCTTGTTCTTTGGTGTTGGCTGGGAGGGAGGATGTTTGCATGGTTAAATGCCTGTAATGGATGGGGAGTCAATACAGCACTTAGTACTGCACACTGGGTCAGAGATGGTGGCTACTAATTTACCCCTGATAGGTCTTATCTCTCACCAGTGTGATTTTTGCCTGTTGTTCTGTAACTAGCCATCTAATATTAATTAGAGGAGTTCCATTAGGTTCGCTTCTTGCTGGCATAGAGCAGCCTGCCTGCTCATGCACAGGGGCGAGACAGCATGTGGTGTTTTGTATGATGCCATTTTTGGGGGAAGAAATAAACTAGAACCGCTATTAACAACCAAATGCGATTTTCGTGCAATATTATGGAGTCTTTTTTGTTTAAGTCTGCTGTTACCTGAAATACCGTAGATCGTCTGTCACTTCCCCAGACATTTCCCACACCCTAACAATCAATAAGGGTCGGTGTAAGTGGCTTCTAGCAGGAAGAGCTCTTAACCCAGGGATTAAGGTTCAAGTGAAGTTAGATGTGTTCTGCATAAAAAATGGCCACCCAATTTTTGAAAACTTGTTCCCTAGATTGCCAAAATAAGTTTATTTAAACACGGGCTGGGCACTTAAGACCCATGTGTATCTTCTTGAACTTAGACTTGACCTGAGCAGCAGATGCAAATTAGGTTGACCACATGATGATGCAGATGATTGCTGCATCATTGTGTACGACTTGGAAACCACATTTGCAGTCAGTCTAACAGATATAGGGAAAGGCAACGACACAACAGCGTTTGTATGGAATCACCTGACAGGTGCCAGATTGGCCAGACGGTTTTGTCAGTATGCTGCTTCAAGATACCAGTCACTCGGGTTCATCAGTAATGGCAAAAGTTGAAGAAAACGTCTGTTGTGAGGGAGAAGCAAACAGAGACAGAGGAGAATAGATCAGACATTAGGCCAACTGGCAGACATTCCAGTGAAGAGCAATCCACTTTTGTCTCCAGCCTTATCTTACAAGGAACATTAGAACGAATGGACTATTGGAGTAGGAGCCATTGTGTAAACCACTCATCACAGTCACCAATATGAAGGGACGTGTGGACCTTGGACTATGGAGGACTGGTGAAATGTGGTATGGTCTCCCGCTCAGATGGGAGAATCCATATTTGGACAAATCCACAAGAACCACTCTACTTCTCTTGTGTGTCTCAAATGTTCAAGCCTCTAGTTGTGTACTCATGGTCTGAGACCTACCATGGGCTCTTTGGGAAGGAAGAATAAATGCCAAAAGTTTACCTCAGCATCATTCCTGGTAAAGCACACAAAGTATCCAGCTGTGCCTTATGTATAGCCTCATGCAGACGGTTACTTCCAAGACGACAATGTCAGCATTATGCGTCTATTGTTTAAGGAACCATGACGAAGATTTCTGACATCTTCCATGCTCAATCCATGGATCTTAGTCAGTTCAATTAAGCATGTTTGAATGAAGTTGAGACTCGTTCAGCACCACGATCCTCTGCCTATCTTACTCCATGCATTGGGTACAATATTAATGACTGATCTGGGAAATATCTCTGAGGACACCTTCCAGCTCCATCTGGATGCTGTGTCACTTTGTGCAATGGGTGCTTTGTGTAGATGTTGGTGAAGTAACCAGCTAATGTTTATCTATTTCTGTGCTGTATTAAGACTATACTAGCTGAGATTTGTACACGAGGATTCTTCTAATTTTGCAGGGTGCCAAAATAATTCATGAATCTAATAAACGATGAAGTTTGTTGAGTAAGAAAGTTACTCTGATTATCATCTGGTAACTTCCGCCTTTAACCACCAAATCAACTTCAGGAAAGTTTCAGCAACGTTAAAACTACGGTGTTTTCCACGTCGTTACCGGGCGAGAAATTTGCCTCCATCTTTAATGATCGACACAAAGAACCGGATACGCTCTTATCTAAATACTAGTCGGTTCGGTCCCTCAGCCATCCAAGATGGCGCAGAGACGACTTCCGGCCCGGTTATGCATGACAGGTGGCGCTGACACATCTCGCAGCCGCGCACGGTTCTGTATGACGTTTGTTCTCCTGTCCCTCTGGAATAGTGATGATGGTAGTATTGTTCGAATTTTGTCTGCATTCTATTTTTTAAACAGAACCGCAAGACGTCTGTCTCCCGGGGAACGGTATTTTATTATTTCTTCAAACATCCATTTGATGATTAGCAATTGGAACTCAACCGAAACAGTAGTAATATACGTTAGAACAGTTTGACTCCGAAGCGATCTATGAAGCCGAGGCCGCCCTTCCTCCGTCTTTCCTTGGAAAAATACGCCTGGCTTTGAACTCAAAAGGCCGAGGCGAGTTATCACCGATCCTCTCAGCTCACAGACTCACGTATCTCTCTTGCCTTCGTAGCAAAACCTGGTAGATAAGTAGAAGCAGCGATGCAGAAAGCTAGGGTAATCAGATTAGTAGGTGCTGGCTAGAACCGGCTTTCCGGGAACCGTGCGCTGGTCTGGCCGACTTCCAGACGGCCCCATCTCTTGAATCGAGCTCTGAAATTTCGTTTTGCACCGAAAAAAAAAAAAAAAGATGAAGAAGAAGAAGAAGAGAGGAATTTGCGTTTTTCCTAATGTTTATTGACAATCTCAAGTCCCCAGCAGCAGCAGCAGCAGAATGAATAATTCAAATTCCTGGAATTACCAACGAATGAACACATCAGAGAATTTCAAGATATTTAAATAAGATATCTCGCGCTCAATGTTCCGACATTAACTTTCTGTAACGAGCTTTCTTGGGCATGTATCTTTTTTCCAACGGTCGGATATCGATATCCCCCCAATAAGCTTCACATATAAAATTGGGGATATGCCCACCAGTGTTACTTTCACGGCAGATCTACCATCCTCTAGTGGAGTCCGGAGGTGGGTACTTCTCTGCCTCTCTCCAACGTATGAGCTTCATGCATTTTCTTTCATCGTGAACAAAACGATACTCTATCACCTCTTTCCCCATCTACATATCGAACCGTGACCCCTTACCACCAACCCTCGTGGGCTTGAAACAACATTTACGAGAAATACAGAATGCCAACACCCCTTGGAATCTTTTCGAAACGATTCTCTGCCTCCATCTTCGACCCATCTCTAGGATTTTCCACTTCCTGCCAAACCTGCCTTTTGATTAATTTTTTAAAAATTATTTTAAACTTCACCTTTTAAATTAAATTTATATTTCATTGACGAATCCAATTGAAACGTCAAGGAATCCACCATTTTCCTTGTCCTGTTCAGAAGTCGCGAACGAGGCCAGCAGAGGACAGATACTCCAAAATTACAGGGGATTAAAGAAATAAAACTTCTATATAATCAAGCTGAAAGCTGCCATAACGAAACAAAAGTGGAATGTATATAAACTGTAATTTGAAAAGACCATTTTGGACAATTGCAAGCATTAATATCATTAAATAATAATGTTCCAAAAGGTTAATAGAGACATCTCAAAGACGAACATTCCCAGTTATCGAGGCAGAGAAATTTTTTTTTTTAAAAAATCCTCTAAAGTGGATAATTCCTGTTTATAAATTCATGCGGTATCTTGTGCGAGAGCTTCCACCACGACTGGCAGCTTGGCACCGGCTAATGTTCGTTCGCTTGCGCCGCCAGATCTCCAATTCCTCTACGAAACCGCTATAAAGTTCCTGCAAGGTAGCAGAGCTGGCCACTCCATCCGGACGATTGTCTTCCGGTTCCGGGTCATCTACTACGCTCACGATGCTCGACTCAAGCTTGGCTACATGTTTCTTGGTAGCTAAGGATAAGGCTCAGGAAGGAGCTTATTCTGAGTGTATTGCCATGGCATGAGTCCTGATGCAACAACAACAACAGCAGCAGCAGCAGCAGCGTCAACTCGGGTTCCATATCGCCTTGACGCCTTCGGTTCGGGCCAGCCTCGCAGACCGCACGCTCGGGTCTCTGGCGAGTTCTTGTGGATATTCTACGCCAACCGATAGTTTAAAAAAAAAAAAAATTGGCAAGCTCGCAGGACACTGACAAGGAAATCGGCAGACCACGTGCAGCTCAGACCCAGACTCGCTGGAAGAAATTCAGCCACGCTGTGGGTACAACACGAATCAGAGAAAGGGTCTAAGGTTAGGGCCAGGTCCCCGAAAGCGAACTAATAGTGTCAGGTACGATATTCCGGACTAGTATATCCTGGTAAAAATGGGGCTGCCTCCTTGCATCATAATCAGGAGTGGAGCGGTGGCGTTTTGCTATTATCAAGACTTTCAGTGGGAGAAACTACACGTTTTAGATAAGAATTTCGTTAACACTACACCTACCTGATGTATGTAAGCATCAAACTACTAACCTCGCCGTAAACGGCATTGCGTTATAAGCGAGAATCAATGACAAAATATGCGTAGGAAGTCATTTTAGATTGAGGTATCCGGGGGGGATACGGCCACAGTTGTTTAGAAATCTGCATTTTCTGCTGGTGTGAGATTCCTAAAACTTTGTGAACTTCAACGCAGACCATTTGATTCCTTGCAAATTGAGTACTGAGCTTCTAGCTTGAAATACAGCAAGAAAGTAATCGTCAGTCTGGGGGTAAACCTATCGACCTTTATTGTCAGCAGGGAGGGAAAACAAGACTGATGCTAAATTTTGCTGCCTATTTAAGTAAATATTAGGGACAACATAAAAGATTGAGAAAATAAAACTTGAAATTTGTTTAGTCGTCGTTATCCTCATCATTAGTGAAAGCTCAATGGACATTTCGTGATTGGTAATTCAGATCCTGTCTTCTATTAAATGTTTTTTTCGGGCGAGGAGGGGTGAGTTTTGAGTACTTAAAAGTTCTGAAAAGTTGGTTCAAGTCACAACTGCTGCACTGACTGCTGGGCGCTGTGATTACTACTGCAAGATGGTTGTAGATCCGGTTTGCAGCTTGAACGGAAATTCTTCCTAAGAAAGGCGATGCTGGGCGCTGTGACTACTACTGCAAGATAGTTGTAGATCCGGTTTGCAGCTTGAAAGGAAATTCTTCCTAAGAAAGGCGATGCTGGGCGCTGTGTCTACTACTCAAGATGGCTGTAGATCCGGTTTGCAGCTTGAACGGAAATTCTTCCTAAGAAAGGCGATGCTGGGCGCTGTGTCTACTCAAGATGGTTGTAGATCCGGATTGCAGCTTGAACGGAAATTCTTCCTAAGAAAGGCGATGCTGGGCGCTGTGTCTACTACTGCAAGATGGCTGTAGATCCGGTTTGCAGCTTGAACGGAAATTCTTCCTAAGAAAGGCGATGCTGGGCGCTGTGTCTACTCAAGATGGTTGTAGATCCGGTTTGCAGCTTGAACGGAAATTCTTCCTAAGAAAGGCGATGCTAGGCGCTGTGTCTACTACTCAAGATGGTTGTAGATCCGGTTTGCAGCTTGAACGGAAATTCTTCCTAAGAAAGGCGATGCTAGGCGCTGTGTCTACTACTCAAGATGGTTGTAGATCCGGTTTGCAGCTTGAACGGAAATTCTTCCTAAGAAAGGCGATGCTGGGCGCTGTGTCTACTCAAGATGGTTGTAGATCCGGATTGCAGCTTGAACGGAAATTCTTCCTAAGAAAGGCGATGCTGGGCGCTGTGTCTACTACTGCAAGATGGCTGTAGATCCGGTTTGCAGCTTGAACGGAAATTCTTCCTAAGAAAGGCGATGCTGGGCGCTGTGTCTACTCAAGATGGTTGTAGATCCGGTTTGCAGCTTGAACGGAAATTCTTCCTAAGAAAGGCGATGCTAGGCGCTGTGTCTACTACTGCAAGATAGTTGTAGATCCGGTTTGCAGCTTGAACGGAAATTCTTCCTAAGAAAGGCGATGCTGGGCGCTGTGTCTACTCAAGATGGTTGTAGATCCGGTTTGCAGCTTGAACGGAAATTCTTCCTAAGAAAGGCGATGCTGGGCGCTGTGTCTACTCAAGATGGTTGTAGATCCGGATTGCAGCTTGAACGGAAATTCTTCCTAAGAAAGGCGATGCTGGGCGCTGTGTCTACTACTGCAAGATGGCTGTAGATCCGGTTTGCAGCTTGAACGGAAATTCTTCCTAAGAAAGGCGATGCTGGCGCTGTGTCTACTCAAGATGGTTGTAGATCCGGTTTGCAGCTTGAACGGAAATTCTTCCTAAAAAGGCGATGCTAGGCGCTGTGTCTACTACTCAAGATGGTTGTAGATCCGGTTTGCAGCTTGAACGGAAATTCTTCCTAAAAAGGCGATGCTAGGCGCTGTGTCTACTACTCAAGATGGTTGTAGATCCGGTTTGCAGCTTGAACGGAAATTCTTCCTAAGAAAGGCGATGCTGGGCGCTGTGTCTACTCAAGATGGTTGTAGATCCGGTTTGCAGCTTGAACGGAAATTCTTCCTAAGAAAAGCGATGCTGGGCGCTGTGTCTACTACTGCAAGATGGCTGTAGATCCAGATTGCAGCTTGAACGGAAATTCTTCCTAAGAAAAGCGAGTGAGTTCCCTCCCTCGTCTGGAGTAAAGTTTGGATCGGATTGGGGGGGGATTTTTTTTTGAAGTCGCTCAAAATCCACTCGTGATGTCCCTGGATGTCAATGACGGATTTCCGTGCTCTGGGGTAAAGGTTTTTCTCTAAGAAACACGTTCTTTGGTAAATACTCCGACCAGGATGAACGCGCCAAATACTTGGACATTTCCTCGTTCCGGAACTGCTCAGACCATCGAAAGACTTCCCTGACTGTGGACGTTTGGCTGACGCGTTGTGTTGGATAGCGAGCAAAAGGGATTAATAATATCGAGCTTCTCTGCTTCCTCGACTCCTGGAGGATGAGAGCCGCTTGGAGCGCTGTCAGTCACGGCGATGGCGCTGCCTAGTCTGAATCGGTTAACTGGATTATGTCCTAAAACATTGGTTTCGAACCATGGACCTCATTCCTCCTCCACCAAATACCTTTCTGTTTATATGTTGACATTTAAAACAGTGAGCCAATCATACAGAAATATCGTATTTCACTTAATATTTGATTAACATAAATCCTCCTGGCAACAAAAAAAACAACAAAAAAATAGCAGAACTCCTCAGACATACAAACCGTTAATTATTATACTGTCGTCGCTTCAGAATTTTTCCATAATTACGGAGCCAGCAAATTGCTTACATGCGCATTAAATGCAGTTCGTGCCGTAAGCGAGATGTTATCGCCTTTATCCGGTGCTAACTTGAATAACTGCTAGCTCACACTGGGCTTTGTGTAAATGTTAGCAGGGCCTCTTTACTATTGACTACCGTAGCTTTGTTTGGCAGATGAAAACAAATGTCACCTAGAAAGTGAAACTCATATAAAAAAAGGTCATCTGATTTTCGTCCTCAGCAAAGCTGATTACTCCCAAACGAGAACGGTAGTGGGCGGATAATGATTCCCTAGAGCGAAGTCGACTGGCTGAGCTTAAAGGGCCAAGGAAGGCCGGGGTTGTTGGTTTATAAGTCTGAAGCAAAGTCTTTCTCGACAGGCAGCCAATGCATTGCTGACTACAGATTCTCCACAGCAGTCAGCATCTCGACTTCTTTCATCAAAAGGGACGATTAACAGGAGATGGATCCATTCATTGGCCGAGTATTCGCTAGAAAAACCCCTTACAAGGGGCGCGGCAACAACTGAACGCGATGCGTTAAAGATCAGAATTACTCCATAGTTGGTTGCAAGCCATGACGGTTTGGAAACCGGTATAGAGTAATAGTCGTACCTTTAAAAAAGGGGGAGATAAGTAGATACCAAACGAACTCAGTTTGACCCATCGCGTGGCTCTTAGAGAAGTATTGCTTTTAGGTGCTGTGGAAAAGCATCTATTCTGCTTCTCACAAAGCACAGAAACAGAATTGGATTCCTAAGACCGCACAAAAAAGGGGGGGGGAATCCGATATCTGGAGCAACAGACAGACGATTCTAAGATTATTGGTGTCGGACCAGATTCTCGCCGATCTGTTGTCGTCTTCGCTTTATTTGTCTAGACCGATCTGCGCAGTTTGGCTATCAGACATTCCTTGGCTTCTGAAGCGCCTACACTACGGCTCATAATCGCCGCAAGCGAACTTTTCGGTGGTAAGACTACTAATCGCAAACCGACTTTAAGATATAATCGCCCTGGACCAAGATCTCGATCTAAAATCTTGATCCAGCCCCTCCTACTGAGAATTGGCGGGCTGGGAGAGTGGCAACGTCTGAAGCCACACACCGCTATGCACAACCATGACGTAAATTGGAGAGCTGCGTATGTCATCCCTCAAGCTCCCTTCGAGATTTATCATCGAGATAATAAGTTCGCAAAGAGAAAAAAAACAAAAAAACAAACAGGGTGGGGGGTGATTCGGCTACAGGTTAAACCTACCCACTCTCCTCTTTCTCGACAGACCAGCGTCCTTCCAGGTTTGGCCGAAGTAAAGAACGGTAAACGAAAGACAGCTATCCGCGCCGAACATAGGAAAAACCTGCCTACAAAAAGGGGGCTCTCTAGCGTGGAATAAGGAACAGGCAGGGCAGTGTGGCTTACCCCGACCCTGTGATTTGTTATCGAGGGAGATTCCAGGAAGAAATGTTCGCATTATTATTATCTCTTTTACGTGCACAACGCAATTTATCCCGTGTCGCTCATAATGGGGCCAGGCACGCACAGAGCTTCATTGAAATTTATTGTCCGAGCATCAAGCTGGTTAGGTCCGTATATTTACCGGTGGAAAAAAAGGGTGGGTGGTGGGGGGTAGAATCCAGATATTGATCCTGATAGAGTAAATACACAAGAAACTGTCACACGGCTTCGGGAGCTGCACAGTAGAGCTTCCTGCTGCCTGTGAAGTCTTGGGAAGGTACATTTACGGTACTCGCCACTCATGTAAATATATGGGCAGCACGACATGCAAACATTAAAGACTACAAGCAGAACCAAGAATCCGTTATTCATATATATATATATAAAGGAACAGATTTACTCGCTATTAAAGGCGATACAAAAACAATATTGACGCACGACCGTAATTTGTACAGCAAATAACAGATTTTTCGCTTCAAATGCATAAGCTACGCAGTTTATTCTCAACAAATAACCATCCGTCTCCATGTTAGAAGGGATGATGAAAGTAAAGCCGTTGTGAACCAGTTTTAACCTGTCGAGGCTAGAAAACACACACACACACACCACACACACACACACACACACACACACACACACACACACCACACACACACACACACACACACACCACACAATGTTTCCCCCTCTCACGAACTTACTGCGCAGTCCAGGCAGATCTTACTTAATGATGTCTATCCATCATTTAGTTGCTGTTTCAGATCTATGTTACGAAAGCCGGCGTCTCGTGGGTTTTTCAGCGCTCTTCTGAAGTGAAGGTAAAAAATATACCGGTGACGTCAGAACACACACTATTCTGCGCACTCGTGACGCACAACGGAAATGCCATACAGCGCCGCCTGTCGTGGAAAGAGTAGTTTGCCCTTTTCTCGATCGACAGAAGAGCCTCGACCCCGGCCAGGCATGCTCGGAAAAGTACGTACAAGTTTAAAGTTACCAACATTCCAAGAAGGAAACTAATGCCGCGGGCAGGTTATCAAAAACGTCTTCTATAATTCTGGAGTAAATTCAGCTCTCTATTCGCACTCTTCAGTTAACACACCTGCAAGGCTCGAGGAACGAGGTCTCGTACGGGGTACCGACCCCACCACATGATTCCCGCTATGGGAGAAACAGGGTTAATTGCGATACCGACTTATTTCGAATAAGGTTCGTGGCGAACGGGGCTTGGAATGGTAAAGCGGACGATAATGAATGCTTTGTTTAGCCCTCACAACAAGCATAAGTCGTAATTTCCCGCAGCGAGTGAGCTTTAATGTTTGTAACTAGGTTGTTAGCGTGCGACAGCGTGTAGACTAGGTTTACCAAAAACGACTTAGCTCGGTACGGAAGCAATTTCTCGCTATTACTACCCTATTCTAACAACACACCCGTCCATAAATAGCGCGTGGTTGGAAATGTTTTATCACGAATTATGTAATTAGCGCTTCATTAGACGCTTGTGTATTTCCTAGACTATCAGAGAACAGCAAGAAGATACCTGATGCTTAAAAGTATGCTGCTGCGGAGGTCAGTAAACGATTCCCTTTCTCTACCTAATATGCTTAAACTTTTAAAACCGGTATATGAGAACAGTAAATTTAAATTTTACATGCATTTGAAACAAATATGGGCGCGACGCCATCCATAGACTTTATGTCGAGAACAGACAAATCTGTGAACGTCATAGTTGTGGATACAGCTCAATGTAAGTTGTGCACTAGATGAACGTAGTGCAGTATGGTGTTGGGTTGCACGTCATAGTTGTGGATACAGCTCTATGTAAGTTGTGTACTAGATGAACGTACTGCAGTATGGTGTTTGGTTGCACGTCATAGTTGTGCATACAGCTCTATGTAAGTTGTGTACTAGATGAACGTACTGCAGTATGGTGTTTGGTTGCACGTCATAGTTGTGCATACAGCTCTATGTAAGTTGTGCACTAGATGAACGTAGTGCAGTATGGTGTTGGGTTGCACGTCATAGTTGTGCATACAGCTCTATGTAAGTTGTGTACTAGATGAACGTACTGCAGTATGGTGTTGGGTTGCACGTCATAGTTGTGCATACAGCTCTATGTAAGTTGTGTACTAGATGAACGTACTGCAGTATGGTGCTGGGTTGCACGTCATAGTTGTGCATACAGCTGTATGGCCAAATAAAATATAATTCCATGGTTCTGTTTAGTTAATAACTCTTCGAAAGACATCGCATTCATTGCTGTATCTAAATGCAGATTAGATTAGATAAGTCGTTTTTAGTGATGTGCTGGGTAAAGGGGTGGAGAACTAAGGGTGTCCACCGATTGTTTAACCTAGTGAAGCATGAAATTTCTCCACTTAAAGCAAGCATCGACCCGTGATTAGCTGATTGCCAAGGCGTGATTAGAAAACGTCCTTAATAATGAGGCCTTCGATGGTAAAATAACTGCTACATAGCATCAAGATCAAAACCTGATTAGAAGAGCGGTTTTGGTAGGAAATATCCACGAAAGCAAGACCGTGATGCACAAAGCTGCGCACAGTATCAGTGGTGGAATTGGACGGGTTTTCTGCCTCCTCCGCCGACACGTGAAACAAACAGCGGATGAACTAGGAGACTCGAACCCGCTGATGGTGATAACGAGGAGGAGGAGACAGGGGAGGAAAGGCTGTACCTGGTGTGCTAACAGCGGGATGTATGGAAATTACTACGCCCCGACAATAGAAGAGAAAGGATCTGATCAGAATGGCACCGAGTGACAAAATCGATAATCACCAGCGCAAACATGCTCTTGATTTGGCGGATCTGTGTCCACAGAAAAGAACGTCGTTGTCTCTTTGCCAGTACCGAAGCTAAGCCAGGCTGACTAAAATAACAATAGGTAGAAAAACCAAAAAAAAAAAGGGGGGGGAATTTAGGGAGCTGTGGTAAATATTACCGTAAGAAATGTCAAATCCAACGCGTGCCTCAAGGACATGGCTGACAGCGCGGTCTCGGGAATGCTCAATGGTGATTAACCTACTGCCTGCCATGCAGATTATCGAGAGGCTGTGAGTAAAATTCTACAGCGTTTCTTACTTCTGACGCCAAACGCCGAGAACGCAAACCATCTCCCGTTTAGCAGCAACTTTCCCAAATATGTTTTAAAAGTTAAAAGAGTTTAGCATTTTTCTCTCCCCCCACCTTATTTTTTTTTTTTTTTTTGGAAACCATATTCTCTCTTTCTCCTTCCGGTGTCTGTAGCATCCGCTATCCCAGAATACCCAGTCCGTGGCGGGGACGGATGTGCGAGGTTTATACTGGAACGAAAGATTGCTCGCCAGGTGCTAACTGAACACGTGACAACACTTTAGTATTGGCTTAGCACACGTGCTCTTTCCCAATTTTTTAATCACCGTTGCATCAAACGTTTCATATCGTGCGCCTGCTATGCCTAGAGACAGAGAGAGAGAGAGAGAGAGAGAGAGAGAGAGAGAGAGAGAGAGAGAGGAACACACACACACACACACACACAGAGATGGAGAGAGAGAGAGTGAGAGAGAGAGAGGAGAGAGCGACACACCACACACACAGAGATGGAGAGAGAGAGACACACACACACAGAGATGAAAAGAGAGAGAGAGAGTGAGAGAGAGAGAGAGAGAGAGACAACACACAACACACACACAGATGGAGAGAGAGAGAGAGAGAGAGAGAGGACACAAAGAGATGGAGAGAGAGAGAAGATGGAGAGATGAGAGAGAGAGAGCGACACACACACACACACACACACACACGGAGATGGAGAGAGAGAGACACACACACACCACACACACACAGAGAGGAGAGAGAGAGACACACACACAGAGAGAGAGAGAGTGTGTGTGTGTCATTAATGGGAGATAACTCAGCTTCAGTCGATGTTGGATATAGATGGAGCTTCTCTAAAAAGACCATAATTGGAAAAGGCAGCAAACTTTCTGAATGCGAAACGCGGACGCCATCACGGAAATCCCATAGGCTCCTTCTAAAGACGGAACCCCCCTCCCGACGTTTGATTAAACAAACCGCATCTATTTTATTACTGCAGGATGAAATAAAACCGAAGCGATTCCCTGTTTACTTTTGCCGAATGTGTGTATACCTTTGGGCTGCTCCTTTCTCGTGGTCCGCCCAGCAACTTGAGGCGAGTCTGTTCAACAGCAACCCACATACCTACCGACACCGACAACAGAGGAATGTAATTTCCCTAACTAGGAGCTAGAACGAATCCCTTCTCTAGGCTTCTTTCCCAGTTGCGTTCCAGCGCTATTTTTGGGACCGACAGCTCACCATTTTCCCTGCGTCGACCCACCCCACAAATCTGGTTTTGTTGTTTTGTTTTTCTTCTTCCAAAGAATGAAACTCTGGAGTCCAAACCTTCATTTACAAAGAACCGAGCTTGCATTCGTACCACTGCAGGAGGCATCAGGCGATGGATGCTATGATTTAATGCATAAATAGAGTAGCCTTTTCTAATTTGCATCATTTGCGTTTCCTAAGTTCTTCCTCTCTCTTTTCTCTGTTCATAACGTCTTCGTTCTCCTTAACCGTCGCTCTCATCTTTTGTCCTCCCCCCACCATCTCTTCACCAATCGTCACATCCATCTCGTCCTCATCCTTTTAATGTTTGTCTCTCTTCAAATCTCATTCCCTTCACACATTTTCTTTTTCTCTTTTTTCTTTCTGTTTTCATCTTTCCCTTCCCTCTCCTCCCCCTCTCATTTCTATGCTGCACCCACCGCCCATCGCGAGGAGCAACAACAAAGGAAACAATCCTTCATCGTCTAACTCACGAACTGGGATATCATAACGATGTGAAGATTAAATCGTCGGAAGCAACCAGCCACCACGGAGAAGTCGATGGAGGCGCCATTCCTCTGGCCTCCGTCGCCAAGGTTACGGACTAGTCTTCGCGTTTTTCGATTGCGGTTGCTTACTTTAATGTACAGTTTCTCCAGCCCTTCCGACAACTCAGTGGTGCAGTAAGTACCAGCTGGGGGGAGTTAGCCAGCCAGCCAGCCAGCCCCGTCCTCTCACACGAGGCGGGACATTAACCTAAACCCGTCGACACCCCCTCTCTCTCTCTCTCGAGGATGGGGTGGGGTCCTTTTGTCGTCAGAAGACGGGCTTTTCAACCAGTTTAAATAATAATAATAATAATAATAATAATAATAATAATAATAGCGTCGGAAATAATTTCCGGGGGCCACTCAGTGCGACGTGACACCGGGCCAGCGACATTAAGCAAACAAGGTCGTAGGTACCGAAATCCAACAGCGGGGTGGGGCACCTGATATCTACCCTACCGGCGTCAGGGGGAGAAAACCGATAGAACACAGTCGGCGTATCCCCCGACTGTCTATCGCAAGCTCTTAGAGCAGACAGACAGACAGACAAACAGACAAACCATTTTTTTTTTAAAATCTCCTCCCCTTCTGAAATCTGCTTATGGTGAAAGTGCTTCGTTATCAAGATGAACTCTCACGCCGGGAGCTCGTCTCTTCTTCCTGGGCGCCCAACGTTTGTGTTAACGGATGGCGAGCAGTCTTCTAACTGTAACATTTACAGTGGAGGAAGCGCTTTTCGGATTTTCCACCATCGGGCCAAACGTTTTACACCACCACCTATATATTGACCAACGACGTGGGATGGCAACACGAAACCTAGCGGGCGGGTACTTGGTTCCCGTGAAGACGACTTGCAGGACATCGCGATGGCGAGTGTAACTAGGTTGGGGAAGAGGTCAGGGGGGTGGGTCGGGCTATGATGCGAAGATAGATTCTGCGAAATCTGCAATCCAACCAAGCACCCTCCTCCCCTCCAAAAAGAAAAGCGCGGTTTTGCTCGTGATCACTGGGCTTCCTTCGCCATTATTTTACTGTAAAAACAAAACGAAACACAATTTTTTTTCTCTCTCTCTCTTTTTTTTTAAAAATCTTTGTTCGATTTTCGCGATCTCACCTCAACGAGACGACAGCACCAGAACCTCGTCTCGTCCTGTCAGGTCACCAGTGCGATGCCAACAGAGTCGGATTCCTACCCACACCAGGATGCTTTATAAGAAAATGTGGGAAAATTTGCCGCGCACAGAATTTGAAGCGTGAATTCCCGCGAAGATACGCGGTTCTGCGGGGAAAGGGTCAACTCGACGGAAGAGAGAGAGAGAGAGAGATGAGAGAGAGAGATGAAGAGAGAGAGAGAGAGAGATGAAGCAGAGAGAGAGAGAGAGAGAGAGATGAAGAGAGATGAGATGAAGAGCGAGAGAGAGATGAAGAGAGAGAGAGATGATAGGAGAGAGAGAGAGAGATGAAGAGAGAGAGAGACGATGAGAGAGAGGAGAGAGAGAGAGATGAGAGAGTGAGAGGAGAGAGGGATGAAGCGAGAGATAGATGAAGAGAGAGAGAGAGATGAAGAGTGATGAGAGAGATTGACGAGAGAGAGATGAGAGAGAGAGAGAGAGATGAAGAGAGAGAGAGAGAGAGAGAGAGAGAGAGCGAGAGAGAGATTGACGAGAGAGAGAGAGATGAGAGAGAGAGAGAGCGAGAGAGAGAGAGCTATTAAAGGAAAACGAAAGAAAGAGTTGATTTTTGTAGCAAGCACCTTTCCTTGTTTATCGGAGGAGGGGAAAAAAAATTTGCCACCATCTACACACCACCTACTAAGGATACAGATGCTTGTTTTGTATGTCTCTAGCACCTGCTCTCAAACTGACGGCACTCTTAGACAAGTTTCGAGTCCACGGGGAACCTTCGGATTCGTTGACTCGCTTTGTTTAACATTAACCCCAGAATAGAAATACTCATCTTGCTTAAAGGGAGTCAACAGCATTTCTACACCATCTCTTTTGTTATGCTTAATAAGCATTTGACAAAAGAAAAAAAAATAATAATACACTTCACGTCATAATTTTTTTAAAAAAATTACGATAATAACAGAGATGTTAATAAAACAATTAAAATGCTTGAAATAAAATTAATGTGAAAGAATCTAGGATTTCCTTCATCAGTAGAGAAAATTATTTTAATATTTTTGAAAAAAGAATGTAATTACTTTGTAAATTTCTAGCAACATAAATACATTAATTTCCTTTTTACCTTTCTTTGCTTTCTGATAACTTTTTTTTTTTGTCTTTTATTTGCAATTTTTCCAAAAAAATCAATTAGATAGGTCGTCATAATACCACAAGTAATCTGTCCTGAACTACCTCATGACATTTATCGTTTAGCTAAAAAAATTACTTACATTTAAAGAGAAAAAGATAAAGAATATTACATACATTATTAATATATTTATCCTTTTAAAAATTTGCATTATTAATATTTAGGGGGGGGTTAAAACAATCATTTTTAAAAAAATATAATTCAGTAAATGAAAGTAACGACGAAGTAGATTAAAGCGTTATCTCCCCTTAATCTTTTTATTAAAGTATTTATTTCCCTTGTATTAAATTATTTTGCACATTATTTTTTTAAAAGTTTATATATATTCTTTTTAAAAATCTTTTTAAAGGACGGAGGAAATAATAATTATATCCATCGAATATCAACATTTCAAAATAATGTATTTCTTTGGCTTGGAGGTGAGAATTTCCCTGTAGAAGGAAAGACAACTCCTGCCTTCTTCGTGTTCAATTTAAAATAACTATATTTGTTTTCAAATTTTGGAAACCGGAATAAAGCGCGAGGAATTTCTAAAATAAAAGAAATAATAATAAAACAATGGTGGCTGGGGGGTGGTGGTGGTGGTGGTGGAAGGAGGGACGAGTTCTTGGAATAAACAGACGGGAGGGCACAATAGACGCGTAGGCTGTCAGCTGTATCCCTGGAGACCGCATCGATTGTCCTTGTCACGCGCGCATACAGAAATAGCAGCCCGGGTCACTGTCGGCCGACTCCTGCCAGCTTCTTGTGTCTTCACTGCGAAGGGGTGGTCGGCTATCCCGGCACCCGAGAACATTCTGGCGGAGGAACCACCCACTGCCTCATCAGCCAACTTATACCGAAAGGGGGGAGGCAAATCGGCGAGTAGAAGAGAAATCGTTAGCAAGGCTTTGTTTGAAAGGTAAGCTATTATATTATTATATTATTATTATTATTATTATTATTATTATTATTATTATTATTATTATTATTATTATTATTAGTTCCTGTTATTTACCGTATTATATATTATTCTTAAATTTTGACTTTTCTCTGCTCATCACCTGGTGATTAGTTTTCACAGGGAGACATCCCTCCAAAAAAAAAACACCATCTTGGCGAACCCCTAAGCAGGAAGCTAGAAAAGAGTGGGGATGCAGTGTTGGGCTTGGCATTCGAGCGGGTAGTTACCGAGGTATATCTGTGGGCTGTTGACCGGTGATCGAGGTGCGAGCCAGCCAAGAGGAACTTCCATTATGTGTACCCAAAAACTATACTTGTAGATGCGGGAGGAAGCCGGAATGCTCTGAGGTACGGCTCACTGATGAAGGAGAGAGGCAGTGTCAGGGAATTTGGCAAACCGGGGCCCTCGACCTTAGGATGATGCCAGTTTCATTTCACTGGGCCACCGGCAGCCGATCAGAAAACCTAGAGAACCCAGCGCCTTCAAGATACAGAAGGCGTAAAGATTTGTCACAAAATTGAACTTCCCTCGGTTTTATCATTAATAATTAACCCCAAACATTCGGTTAACTTTGTTAGCAGCTGAATCACCACTGTTAAAGCCCTTTTTGAAACCCGTTACGTAGGCGACTGGCTCAGTAAGGCTCTGATGCAGCGAATGGCCACTGCGACCACCAGGAAAGCATTTCGCACATCGCAATCCCGCCATCTCTGGAGCTGTCTACCCAAGCGGGAAAGAGCACCAACGACGCTGCGCTCTCCTCTCCAGAAAACCACAAAGAGTCCTTTCCGCGTCATACTTGTACATCTTGCTTTGCGTCGTTTGGTTTACGTCATAGTTGTGCAAGATGGTTCGCCAAATGGCATTTGTATTGCTTCTGACACATTGTTTGTTTCTTTTTAATTCTCACTTCAAAGGATACCCATCCATCTCTCTCTTAAAATGTACTTGGCGATTTGTTACCAGTAATTTTAGGATTGCAACCGAATCATAAATGTTGGAAAATGAATCTTACGGCTCTGTCGACTTTTTAAATAAATTTAGAAAAATAATATATATATATATATATTTTTAACGCTTTAACATCGGGACGGTTTTTGTTCGGTTAGTTCATCTTTAAAAATGCGAAGTCAGCGAGGTTTCGCTCAATGTTCCCACAAAAAATGGCCTTAGTTTCGTTTCCCAGCTCCAGTACTTACTATCAGGTCCCGTACGCCATCGGCCACGGCACGGTCACCGTGACAACCCCGACGCGGGCGCGCGCAGTTCTTGTTCAATTAAGTATTGTTTTCCGCCAGGTGTGGGGGGGTGGGTGGCATTTATAACGACATCGATCAACCGGCTTCTTAGATCGAGGCAATGCCGCGCCAGGTGTGGCGTCGCCTATGGCAACAGTAACAGGTGGTGGCGCCGATGTCCGGTTCCCGGTCAGCCCAGTTCCTCGCACCTTTCTTGATCTCTCGTTGTTTTTCCCTCATCAGCCGGTTTTCTCCCACCGGGTGTAAGCGAGGGGTTCCAGTCGGGCGTGGCGAAGGCAGCGCTCCCTAGCGGATATCCGCAACACTACAGCCCCCCCCGGGTGCCTACCTTTGACCTCAGACCGGTTCCATCACCCTGTTGTCGTGACTGGCCCGGGGCGTGGCGAAGGCAGCGCTCCCTAGCGGATATTCGCAACACTACAGCCCCCCCCCGGGTGCCTACCTTTGACCTCAGACCGGTTCCATCACACTGTTGTCGAGACTGGCCCGTGGGGCACCAACAACAGGGTTCCCCTTTGACGTTCTTCTTTATCTCCGACTGTCTCGCCTTAAACATCTCGGAGAAGAAAACGGATAGGACAGAAGCACCAAGCCTTTGGAAAGTCTGAATTGCAGAAATCACTCTGGCGACGGCTGAATCCGATGGGGGAAGCTGAGGATGAACCCGCGGAGTTGATTACGCCTGCGACTGCTGCTAACACACCGAAATTTTAGGACAACAGGAAAACGAAAGGTATTTTAAATTTTAACGTCAGAAGGAAACATCGGCCGTTGTTTTCATTTCGTTCCGGCGATAACATGTCGACTTTTCCCATCTCCTCTCTCACAACATACTGTCAGAAACCTCTCCTATATAATACCGTGTGGTGGTTGCCTGTCCAACATCTTTTTGGGATGAAGCGAGACTCGAGACATGAAAGTGTCTCCACATGTATGCCACAATACGCGCTTTCGTTCTAGAATAACCAAATAATTTGCCTGGTAATGTAATCACTTATTTTGCCGATGAGATTATGCAGTTTCGAGCGTTGATTAATTCCCTCATCTTAACTTTGGCTTGTCGATCAATTATTATCGGCCCTGCAGCACATCGAGTCGTCATGACAGCGAGGTAAACACTAACAGAAGCGAATTTTCCTTAATCACGCACACAGAACATAAGTATTTTGTTTTGACGAACGTTGTTGTTCTCCCCTCGGGGCTCTAGCATGGTCAAGATTAAATTTCGTGAAGCGCATTAGTTGACAGAGAGAAGACATTATTTTAATACAGGTATTTGTCTCCCGATAATAGTCTACGCCTTTGTCTATTTGATTTCTCTTTATCTCTCTCTGTACTGATGTCATCTCTCTAGATAAGTGTGTTCCGTGGACAAGGCTTCCACCGATCTCGATTAGCGAAGTCGCAGGGGCCGAATATTCGTCACGTCCCTTATTCGAGTATCAGACAAGTGCGTGTCAATAAAGGAATGGCCTCAGAGATGACAGCGAGACATCCTTGACGATTCTTGCTGGGAACTACGGCCGAACAACACCGGTAACTCTGACTTGGTCAACCAATCCAGCAGTGACACATCACTGAGCATCATAACTACGCGCAGAGTTTACCACGGTGTTCAGCTGAATGTGGTTACGGAAATTTGTCTTATCAGGATTGTACTTACTATTTATCCGTCGTCTAATTTGGCTTTATTCCTGTTTTTAGAATCCTTGGAGGGGCCAACGCAATGTCGCACCAGAAGGCTTCAGCCGAACAAAAATGAATCCGTTGTCAAACCAACATGAGAATCTGTCTTGTAAGAACGCCTCGGGAATGAACTTGCTGAACCTGACGATGAGGTCGGACCGCGACCCGAACCATCGACGAGAGTCGGTGGCGCTCGAAGTGTTGACTTTTACCATCATCTGTCCGCTCAACGTCCTCGGGAACATCCTGGTCTGCACCGTCATCTATCGCAGCAGGAGGGTACAGTCCACGACCAACTACTTCATCGCGTCTCTCGCCTGCTCCGACCTCTGCTTCGCCACCTTCTGCATGCCCTTCATCTTTCGCCGGGCGGTCGTCGACAGGTGGCTGCTCGGCGACGGTCTTTGTAAAGCGGTCCGCTTCGGTCAGTACCTGCTTCCGGGGGTCAGCATGTACGTGCTGGTGTCGGTCAGCATCGATCGCTTCTACACCATCGTCTACCCGCTCAGCTTCAGAGTGACCCGCACCAAGGCGAAGAAGATGGTTCTGGCCAACTGGGTCGCGTCTTGCGTCACCTCCAGCCTCACCGTCCACTTCTTCGAGAGGGACTCCCTCGAAAACAGCACGGTCCGGGCCGGGTGCCCCAGCTATATTCCGAGCACTCCCTGGACCGGTACGCTGTACGCTTCCTCCATCACCGCCCTACACTACATCATCCCGGCCGTCACCATCCTCACGGCCTACGGCAGGATATCCCGATACATCCGGAAGTCGGGCGAGGGCGGACGGACGTTTCGGAGACCGGTCAATCCAGTGTCACGGACAAAGGCCAAGATACTGAAGATGCTAGTGATCGCCTCCGGCTGCACCGTGCTATTCCTGACGCCGTTCTATGTCGTCCAGGCGTGGTGCAGCTTCGGCGACGGCGCGTGCCCAGACTCCCGCCTGTTCACCACCGCCGTGTGGTTCGTGTATGCGTCGGGGGTGGCGAAGCCCGCGGTCTACCTGCGCTACAACCCCAACTTCCGACGGGGCTGCAAAGAACTGCTCTGCATGTCCACCATGAAGTGCTACAGAAGCAACACGTACGCCATCACGACCCCCTCGGTCCTAGGCAAGAAGAACTACGTAGGGATCGTCGACGCGCCCCCTCACGGCGTCGCCATGGAGTCTCCGCGCCAGACATTCGACAGAGCGACGTTCGCCGAGAAAGTGAACTGGCCAATCAACAGAGCCCTGTCCACCACCTACCTATAGCACATCGAAAAAAACACAAAAAGGGGAGGGGTTAGGGGGTTAGTAGTTGACAACTATTTCCGGTATAACCATAAGAGAGAGAGAGAGGGAGGGTTCTTCCAATGAGACGAGCCGTAGAATGGGAGATAATTCACGACGATCAAGAGATAGTTATCAGGCCTTTTTCGAAAGACCCTTCCACGCGCCGTGCTGGGTATTATGGGAAATAAGTAACAGGAAGTTGCCCGCAAGCGTCGGACTTCCGGCTTTGTCGGGCAAATTTACTGCCGACGCGCCATATCCCACGTGTTGGGAAAACCCCTTCACTCGCTATGGCGTCTGAAGGGTTGGCCGAATTAGGGGGGGGATTCTTTTATTGAAAACTGCACCTTTTTTTGTCCCTTTTTTTTTACACCACCCCCCTCCCCTCAACAAACCTTTTTCAGGCTGCCAAAAAAACAACAACAACAAAACTTACAGGTGCGTGTTTATTTCTGTGTTATGTCTCACACGTATTCCTGCCCAACAGCCTCAGACCGAGCAACACCGCGATATATCAAGTCGATGAGGGCGATCTCGCTCGTAATCCGGGGAAACCCATTACGGAAACAACAGCTGTCTCTAATTAGCTCCCCTCCCCTCCCTGCCTCCAGCTGAGCTCGCTAATCGACAGCTTTTGTTCGGCTGCCAAACAAAGGGTTCCAGGACTCACACCGCGTAAATGTGGTATTAATCGCCTCTAAGTAACACCTTCATAATACCCGGGGGGCTCCTACAATTCTCGGTTCCCGATACACGGCTCTTTACTGTCAAGATAACAACAGACCCCTTTTTATTTCGTGTTTTTTCCCCTCCTTCTTCTTTTAGTCTTAGAAGCCGATATGGAAACATGTTGTGTTTTAAAGTGTCCACTCAACATCCGCTTCAACCTCTTTCATTGGTTATTTATGCGTACAATAAAAATCTACAAGTAATTCAACACACCTGACCCTTAGTTCGTGTGTCCGTGGAGGGAATGACTGCAAAACTGCCAGAGAGCCAGCGAAGACACGAGTTATTTCCCTTAAACTATGACTAGCCTATTTCATACAAATGAGAAACAGTTTCAAGGGAGATAACCGTATCTGAAGGAAAAAAAAAAAAAACTATTTCTTTCCTGTTAATACTCCATCATAATTCAAACTGAAAAGTCTTTTTAAAAATGAAGTAAATAAAAATATATTAAGTTTAAAAAGCCTAAAAGAACTGGTTGGTTGTTACTTTTTGGATGTTGACAAAGAATTGGAAGGAATATCATCCTTGTTTATGTTGGCTTTCAATAAGCTTAATGTCCGGTTCTTCATTGCGCCAGTCCCCTTTTTGGTAAATGGCTGATCCTATTTCTGTACTTCTCTAAGGAAAGCATACAGAGGCAGAGTTTTCACCACGAAGAAAATTAAACGCAGGCGATTTATATATCATAGTACCATTGACAAGCAGACAGACGGTCGGTCAGTCTGTCAGCCGAAAGTTTAAAACCCAACTTTAGCACTTCCGGCATAAACCATAACTCCTTATATACTTATGCATTTTTTTTTCCTTCTTTCAATTATTAGTTTAACAAAGTATATTTATTTCGATGGCTATTGTTTTAATTTGTTTTCATTTAAAAGCCCAAATGTGATAAGATATTCCTTTTGTTTTTTTTTTCGGGTTCAAACATTCCGACTGCTAAAGACGGGATAAAATTAAAAGTTCTGACATGGATACGGGTGGGGTGGGGTGGGGTGGGGGAGAATCTGAGCCAGACGGCGATACAAAACCTTGAGTCAAAAGCCAAACAGGCTAGAGATTCCTTGTGCCGCAAACAAAAAGTGGGGGGGGGGAGAGGAGGGTGTCTGGGGAATATACCAACTTAAAAGACTGTTGCTGTCTTTAATTGCTACTTTACACAACAAAATAGCATGCTGTAATCACTACAGGTTGTCAAGTTATTATGGCAGACACACACACAGAGAGAGACACATTGTCATCTAAGATTCGGTTTCTATACCAAAAGTTCCAACAATAAATTAATGAATGTGTTAAAAACGAAGTGGTCAATTATTCTCCAGATCGATACTTTTAAGACAGCCAGTTGGGTTTCGAACTCTTTCGAGCGGAAAGCAGGAAAAAAAATATATAGAGAAACCAGAGACCCATACAAATGCGATGACGCGCACGGACTCGTTTGTGGTTTCTATAGACAGGAGAGCTATGGGCGCCCACGCATCTGCTAAGTGTCGCCGCTGTCTCTAAGCTCCTCCACGAGGTCTGAAGTTACTCGACAGCTACAAATCAAACGAGAACCGATTTAATCATAAAATGGTGAATGTTTAAGATCCTTCATCCCGTAAATAACCTGCATCTTTAATTTACATCTTCCTTCACATTACTCCGTAGCGTCCTGCCTCGTTCCGGCGAAGTCTACAGACCTGACGTCACTTCCGCTATTACAAAGGAATGGCTGTAAAACGAAGTTTTGACGACCCACCCTGGTTTATTATTATTATTTATTATTATTTTTTTTTTTACAGAATATTTACAAAGATAAATGCACACTCGTTGCCAAAATTATTCTTTTTAACCCCTCGCATTCCATTTCCTTCCGTTGTTTCGTCTATACACAGCCCCCTTTTCCGGTCAAGTTCAGTAAAACGTTAGAATTTTCCACACTCTGTCGGGAAGCAGATACGATGGCGGTTCGTCGCTAGGGGTGCGGGAACGGAATGCCAGGGAGCAGCCCTGGGGGAGAGACGTCAAGCACGGAATATCGGTGGATAGGTGGGTGGGAACGGAGCCGGAGATCCCCGGTTCCCAGTCGAAATTCTAAAAGAAAACTCTTGGACAGACAGCCCCCTTGATCACGTGCAAGAGGGGCCGGCAGCCAAGTCCGGCGCTGCACCCCGGACGTGTTTCACTCACTCGCATATTTTATCACCACACTTCAAAAAAAAAAAAAAAAAAAAAAATTGAATCAACGTTTTCGTTCGCTGCTCCTCTCCCTTCTAGGAGCTCAGCTTCCTTTTGATCAGCTTCTTCTTCCTCGAGCGGAAACTCAGTCTGTGGATTAAGCCTTTCACCTTTGTTATGCTTTCGCCGCAGCTCTGTTCTTCGCTCAGCTTCCTCGACCTGACGCAGCGGATTTGTCTGACGATGTCGTGGAAGACCGGGGCCGTCTTCTCTATCTCCAGCCGACTGGATGTCTCGTAAAAAGAGGAACTGATGTCGAAGGCCAGCTCCCGTCCCTCCGTCAGAGTCACCATCCGACAGCCGGAGGAGTCCACCTTGTTACCTGGACGAAAGGTGTGATTTATGAGGATGACCACACAGTAAAGATAAACTCGTCCGCTCTCTCTCTCTCTCTCTCTGTACTAACATCATCATCATCATCACCATCTCTCTCTCTCTCTCTCTGTACTGACATCATCATCATCACCATCTCTCTCTCTCTCTCTCTCTCTCTCTCTCTCTGTACTGACATCATCATCATCAGCATCATCATCACCATCTCTCTCTCTCTCTCTCTCTCTCTCTCTCTCTCTTCTCTAGTAGGAACATCATCATCATCATCACCATCTCTCTCTCTCTCTCTCTCTCTCTCTCTCTCTAGTAACATCATCCATCATCATCCCCATCTTCTCTCTCTGTACTGACATCATCATCATCACCATCTCTCTCTCTCTGTACTGACATCATCATCATCATCACCATCTCTCTCTCTCTGTACTGACATCATCATCATCACCATCTCTCTCTTCTCTCTCTCTCTCTCTCTCTCTCTCTCTCTGTACTGACATATCATCATCATCACCATCTCTCTCTCTCTGTACTGACATCATCATCATCACCATCTCTCTCTCTCTCTCTCTCTCTGTACTGACATCATCATCATCATCACCATCTCTCTGTCTCTCTCTCTCTCTCTCTGTAACTGACATCATCATCATCATCACCATCTCTCTCTCTCTCTCTCTCTGTACTGACATCATCATCATCATCACCATCTCTCTCTCTCTGTACTGACATCATCATCATCATCACCATCTCTCCTCTCTCTCTCTTCTCTCTCACCACTTCTCTCTACAGAGAAAAATACCCCCCCCCGAAAACTCAGATAACAGTCCCACAATGCAACGCTACGGGATCCGACGCATACGTGGCTCGCGGAAATGGAATCCGGCTAAAATATCGTCTGCCAGACCTCCCCCCCCCAACACCGGTAACCAGTTGGGGGGGTTGATACTCACCTGTCTCACACTTCCTCCGCCCTCTCGCTAATTCATCAGCTTACGTCACAAAACTGCAGTTCCGCCCAGGGGGGGGAAGCCCCTACACCGGCGGACCGAACGGTGCCGATAAACAAACAGGTGAACTCACCCAGGAGGACCAAGGGCGTGTCGCTGCTCTCTCGGAATTCGTGAATGATAAAATAGATCTTTGAAATCATCCGGAAGCTCTCTCTGTCCGTGATGGAGTAGATCAAAATGATTCCGTCGCATTTTTTAATAAGATTCTTTATCTCAAAAGGACCCGCATCTTCGATCTGAAAGAGGAGGAAGAGACCCATCAGCAAGTATTTCGATACACAGTGCGCTGATCCGCGGTGTACCCTGCTAACTTAGAGCTCACGTAATTGATGCTGCGGCATAATACCAGACACCGTTTCCACGACAGATGATAATGAGCGAGACAGAGCCGATTTTAGAGAACCGTTTCTTACTCTCTGTAGTTTGCTGCATTTCCCTCTCCTCCTTAAGACAAGGGGCGCGATGTCTTCTTTCCTTGTTTTTAAAACCATTTTTTCCAATTGTAAAAAGCTGATGAAACAGTAAGAGGTAAAAAAAAAATTCTTCTTTAGCAGAAAACCACAGTTGCAGCATCTCGGAGGAGGGTGGTGGGGTCTCCGACCAGACTTGCATCGACAGGAAGATGCGAATCCGTCCAATGGAGACGTGGTTAGCGTGAAGCCGTTTTGAACAAACATTGTATTTTGTCTTACGGAATAAACGGAAAGGCGTTTCCGCCTAGCAGACCGGCGATCATTAGCAGAACCGCGCAGCCAGAAGAGAACTTTAAAAGGGGGGGAGGCGGATACTGTAAACCAGTGGAATAAATACCCAATATTTCAATAGTGAAGACGCCGAGGCGATGAAGACTTAAAATTCGAGTTTCATGCCTTTGGTTAAACGTGGTAGGAGGCTGCATCATGGTCAGGGGGTGCTTCGGGTGGGCCGGATGGTTGGGCGGCACTGTTATAGAATTCTACAGAGACGTGCCATGCCCCGGGGTACTCATTTAAACTATGTACAGACAAACTGGCAGTGAGACATCCTGCAAGGCTAAGACTCTAGGGATATTAAAGAGTAAATGATCTGCGGGAGTCCGTAAGGTTGAGGGTTCGAGTTTGCTTCCTGTGATCAACGGCTCGGTTTAGCGGGACCTCCTTCTTCTCGCTCTCCTTTCCCAGGCGGGGCCGCGTAGGGTCTCTCCGATTTTCTCTCCCATCCAGACATGAAGAGCTCCTGAGGGGGATTGATTCCCCTGCCGAAGTCGGGAGTGCGAAGTTCCACGTGATGCAGAACCGGCAGTTCTTCCCATAGGACAATCGTGGCACTACCCCCCTCCTCGTCAGGAGTTGTCTACCTTGTATAGCCGTACGTGCACCGACAACCGCAAGCTTTCACGTGACAAAGACGCATCGATACCCCCACCCTGGTCTAAAAAAAGAACGTATAAACGTGAATTTAGAACCACGCGCTAATTTGTGGGAAAGGTACGGCCGGCGTCGTTTATACTATAGAGTCCAAGTTGGTAGTCCGAGGTCATTTCACGCGACCCGAGAGTTATCGCGGTAGGTCAGTCGCAAATCTGCCATGGCGGGTCAGGGTTTCTATCCACTGACGCTGCCAACAACAGGCGCGGGTCGTAATTGTCGTGCAGATGGTCCTGACTGTCGCTAAGGTGCAGAGATGTCAGAGTAGAAAATCCGACCCAATCCACCCCCCCAGCTCTTTGTATAAGATCCAAAACAATTCAAAGGTTGGCTACCCGACCGTCTGCCTCTACATAAAATCAGCCACCATCCTGGGGTGCCTGGGACACTGAGAACATCATTAGACGACACTAGCCGGCCATGTCCCAAGACCGTTTATCTAATGACAGCTGTGGGACATCCCAGGTAGATGCGCACAGCTCACGAAATCCTTCTCAATTTAGGCATGATCTTGACGCAACATTGGCGAGCAGCACCAGGCGAGTTGACCACACCTTCATCATAACCATGTGCAAGTTGTGTACAGTTTCCAGCAGCTGCAATCAATGCTGTCCACACCAACTATCTTGACTTTTGGCTACCTGCGTAATCTGTGATGTCAATTCTTCACTAACAGCTGATAAAGTTGACGGGCTAAGTTGGCCAAGGAACACCTGTAACTTCCGATCGCTTTCGGTTTCTTTAGGAACAATATTATGACGTTTCAGTTTCCCCATATTGCTCTATTTGTCTTTGGTTTGATTAAGTTCAAGCTACTGTACACTAAATACCAAAAATACGAGTCGCCGTAAATTTACTAAACGAAGAAAACAACTGTAATCATGTGATCAGAATCTAACCGAATTTACTGTAGATAAAGATTTACACCTATAAAAGAACTATTAGCCGTTACTTAACCCCACTATATAATAAACAATTGAGTTTAAAGAAGAATATATCGATGGCAAAAGTCTTTTGTAAACTTTCTTTTACATGCGTAGATTTTCCTATGCTGAGAACTTATGAACATGCAATTATATTTACTAACGTATTTATGCATTCACGATTCATTGTAGATTACAGAAACGTTACACGTCAATCATTACCTGGTAATTTTGACACCTAGAAGCATATAGATAATTTACATTCTAAAGGGTTTTTTCGAATATTTTTATATACTTAACTCTTCTTACTGTGAACATCTTCGGTGCCCCTGCCTTTTGGGGTCTTGCAAAACTAGAATTCGAACATTTCGCTTCAGAGAATTCTTATAAACTGCTCAGAGCCATACAGGTGTTTCACTTACCTGGACGTTCATGTAGACATCAAACAGCTTCAAGAATGATGCCTCAGAGTCGATATTTTCAAATTTATCAAATACGTTGTTCTTCCCTGTAATACGAAACGAAAGCAAATTAAGTACAAACTCTTAGATAATCCAGCAGTTTGTTTACTCCCCCAAGTTTGATAAATAGCCAAAACTGATTAGTTGACTAATTATTTTTCTTTCTCTTGTAGAACTCGCGTAATTTTAAAGCTTCTCCGTAGATTTCACTTTTGACTCTACCGCCCGCCATCTATGGATGCTGCTTCATTTAAATGCTGGGTGACAGGCGCCCTTAGTTACCATGTCACTGCAGACTACTCTGTTTCTCTTTCTGGCGATTCTCACGCCGAACCTTGATATTCGCGGTCTAGATTCCAACTAGAGTGATATGGCGTTGTCAGGAGACCAAAGAACAGAAAATCCAAGACTACACGAGCTCGTCCCCTGTGATCGGCTGATGGATTTTGTTGCGTTTAGAACTATACAAACCCGAATCTTTCCGTAACTCGCCGCTTTCGACCAAGGCGACCAAATTTGGAACATAAGGATGTAATTTTTCTTGTATCTGCACGAGGAATTTCGCGACCCGTTCCCGCATCCCTGTAATTTCGGCTCTACGTGGCTACTACAGAACGATGGGCTGGCTGTGGTAATTAATATCTTTCCATAAAGAAAAGAAATGTATTTGGTTAGCGATCGCCTACTTCTTTGTGATGCATAAATGTACATATTCTAGCGAGCTCTCTACAGTTCGGTTCTTCGTCCTCGACCAGCACCTGTCTTTCTCTTTCCCACCGGCTCTCGTGCTCGGACACCAAACTGCCGCCATCGGCCACGTTTCCGTTCTGCCAGGAACTCCGCCACCAGACGTCAGAATCTTCCTTCTCCCAGCAGGTAAATAAATAAATAAATTATAAAAGAGAGAAGCCGGAAGTGAATCGAGCCCGTGTTATTGTTTGGTTGCGTACTTAGTCTAGAAGTTTGTTCTACTGAAGCTGGACACCGATTGTTCGTCGGAATAAACAGGTAAATCTTTTAAAATATGCTACCTTTGCTCGTTTTTTGTTGTTGTTGTTTTTGGTCAGTTTTGCGTCCCCCCCCTTACCTCGATATCTCTATAATAACGCGGAAGATGCTAGCATCCCTCTTCGTCGGTTCTTGTATCCGAATATGTTAATATGTATCGTTACTGCTGAAGAAGGATTAAATTAACATAAACCAATCTTTACGCAGATAACCTGCCGAGGAAGCCAGGTATGGTATACGCTGGAGACCAAGCCTTACTATGTTTGATGAGAAGTTTTACCGATCATTCGGAGCTATGGTCACCAATCCAATCCAATCCATCCATCCATACATATTTACCTCTCTTATTTTTGTGTTGGTTCGTCTGGACTTGTTCTTCGATAAAACATCGGCAGAGCGCTTCAAGAGAGAATATACACACATACATAAATTTAAATTTAAAAAAAATCAACAATAATCGCACGAAGACAACGGGAATAAATCTGTTGCTAATAAGCAGAACCGTAAACGGACCAAAAAGGTTCTGGCTTTCAGATGACTCCATCGAATTACTGAAGGACAGACAGTCGGTCCGATCCCTTTTGCTGTCATCCGGGAAGACTTTTACATCGCGTGTGAGTTGTGCTACAATGACACGACAACGGTGCCATGTCCCGCCTGTTAATTAGCTACGCGTGTTCCGGCAGATGGCGTCTTAGAGCATAAAACGTGTGAACAACTACTAGGGGTTGGTTATTCTTATTGAAAGAGGTCGTGAATGACCCCACACGGGACCAGCCTTTTCAGGATCCCATAAAACGGGAGCAACCCCACAAATTGTCAGAACTGGAGCCGAAGACGCATCCGAGTTCCAGACGCAGGCCAGCTACTCCGCCACTAAGGGCCATTCCTGGGAATGGCGGTATCGGTCATGCAACATCTGACGAGACAGCAGCTGATCCAAATGCTTTGCAGTCTCGGGTCGCGCCACGCGAGCCCGTGGAAGAGTTCCGCTCTGCTGATCGCGTGGGAAGCGGTACCCGAACGATTGTGTAATCGTCCGAAGCGCCGAGGCCCCAGCCAAGAAACTCACTTTAGTCGAAATATTCCGATTTCCCTCCAAGAACTCGCGTAACCTACCTGTATCTCTCCACAAGACATCGCCCGGAAACAATTTTTTTTTTTAATATATATATATTCGTTTACATTTAAAGCGGGGCCTTCTCTTCCTCTTCAATAGTTAGGGCCTCGTGTTTTTTTTTTTTGGTGCGCATGACCCTTTAAGGGTGACGTCATCGTATCTCGTCGACACACCGCTGACTTTGCGTCACGACGCTAGAACAACGTCTCTCTCTCTGCCCCGTCTTCGCGCACCAGCCTAACGACCGTCACGAACGAAACGAACCGCTTACCCGTCTTCCCGACTCCGGGGGCTCCAAGAACGACGATTCTGTATTCGTCGTCGCCGGAAGAGCACTCGCTCTCGTTCCGAATTCGGCTGCGCACTTCTCGGCCGGTTCCGCACCACATCGTCGCCGCCAGGCGGTCAGACGCGTGGCCAGCGCCCCGACACCTGGTGGCAATCGACGGCGAATGGGGGAATTACGAGTCTGTCCCCGTCCTATCGCCCCTGCTATTTGCCAGTAATACCTGGGTCCAATTACTCTCTCTCTGGCCGTGTACAGACAGCTATCTCTGTTTCCTCTCCAAAGGTAGGGGCCGAGGTAACTACAGTTCGCCGCCAGGGGCCAGAAGTGATGATCAGAATTCGCTTCAAACAGGCACGCGGCCGATGCATGCATTAGCGCCCCCCCGTGTCTAACTATATCCCTAACCCTGCGAACGTAACTCTATCCAGATTCATCCGGGCCGAGATGAAACGAGCGATTATTTTCGGCGCAAACAATTCCTGCTTATCTATATTAAGACTTCCTCCTGGCACGCGACCATCGCGGGGCCTTCAGCACGAGGAGCCCATCTCGGTTTCGCTGCTTCGTCATCCATCCTGCCGCGGACTCCTACCTGACTCTTCTAACCTTTTAAATAGATGTAACATCGGCAGGTACAGGGATGGGGGGGGCACCTGCTGTCGGTTCAAACTGCAGATCAACGGGCTCAACCATATTTTTTTTCTACTTTCGCTTTCTCTCTCGATATCCGTTTGGCAGAAAATTCTTCATTCCTGTTGAAACCATGTACGAGAACCGCGTAAACCTTTGGTCCGGCGAACGTTGTTCTTTGATCTGAAAAGTAAGCCTATAAAGCCCGTGAGTAATATCTCCTTTCTGCTGTGTCAGGGGTTTACAGCGGTAAGCTGCGAAAACTCCCAGGTAATTGCAGCTGCGTCACTGTACAGCACGTCCAACTTACTAGTGGTAACTTACAGATCAACTTTAACAAAATAAGAAGGGAAACCTTTTTTGTTTTAAATGTGCTGTTTATTGCAACAAAAAAGGGGTCTTTTTGTTTCTTTAAAAAATAGAATGTTGAAGTAAGATTAGATAAGAAATGATGCCAGATTATGTAGATCTCCCGTAAAGCACACCTTGCACAACTATGACGCATACAAAACTTTTGTGGTTTCTTGTCAGGAGAGTTACCACGGTATCTGCCACACACATTTCAGAAGTATTGAAAGGTTTAACTTACTAAAATTACGCTGAAATTAACGTTAACGTACCTTCCCCACTTCCAGAAAACAAAATCCCAAACGTCTAGTTACAGAGTAGATCGGGCTCACCTACGATCGTATCCAAGAAAGGTTTGGAGACGGAACCGTTTGAGTGGATTTGTCGGGACGAGAAAGAAAAATAGAAGACGTCACGTGACGTAACGACAATGAAGGATTAGATCATAGGTTCGTCCTTTCATCTCTGAGAGAGCGCGTCGCGTGATTTGTTGTACCGAGGTTGTCTCCCTTAGGGAAGCATTTATACGAAACTCTTGTTCTTAGAGGCGGGGGGGAGTGCGCCTTCGTTTAATGGACATTATGCATATTTATATTACAAAGGGTTAATTTCGATCTGTACGCGCGCGCGTTATATTAGGATTAACTTAAAAGAAAAATAAAGTTTTCAGCCTCGTTCTGATTTATAAGGGCAACCCGGCCATCCTTTCTACCGAAAGGGAATCTGCTAATGAGACCAGCCGCGACGAGTTCTCTCCACAATGAAGTCCAGGAAAGTGCGTGTCCACTGAGACCTGCTTGTCTGAAACCTCGGACACGGTGCCTCTGCTGCGTTGTACTTTTTTCTTTTAAAATTAGTTTAATTCTTGCTTCGTGTCATCAGATGAGGGCTCGGTGCGATCTTTAGCCTTATGCAAAAAATAAGTTTACCATGAAACAGCACAAAGAATTCGATCTTAGGGGAGAGAGAGAGAGAATCAAAACCCAAAACTGCACAGATTTTACAACAAAAGAACAGTAAAGTTAAAAGAGAAAGGTATTAAGCGACTCCCCAGGATACACCCTACACAATGAGCAGGTCAATAAACAAGTTGTATTGCAAAACCAGTTTATCATCTCCCTTGTGATGGCTAATTTTTACGCGTATTATCACCGGTACACTGACAGAATAGGTAATTGTGATGAATCATTCAATAACGGCATGTTTGTAATTGATTGGTTTTACGTGAGGAATGTCTAATGTGCGAAATGAATCAAGTCAGAAACACAGATGTTTTTTTTCCTACGCAAAGGTGAAATACCTTGTGTGTAGTTAGCATCACAAAATGATAAAAATAATATCAGTTTCAAAATAAACAAAAAGCAAATAGCTAATCATTTTAAAAAAGTGTCCTGAGTGTCTTTTAAAATAGACAAGCACGTGTAGTTTTAAATGTTCTATTATTGCTGCCAAGCATCTTTTCAATTTCCTAAATACTGACAGATCTTAAAGAAATAATGGAGATAAAAACCTGAACGGACTGGCCAGTCGAGTGGAAAAAGAACCTTAAGAAATTGTAAAGTTATTCAGATTAAAAAGAGAGAGAGAACTTGGGGGTAAACTAAACTGGAAATATAACTTCGAGAAACGAACTGGTGGGGTACATAGCAACCAACAGATTTACAGAGAGCATTTTACCTGCTGTCAAAGCTGGGAAAAATTAACAAATATAAAATCAAAGACACCCCCATTCCTTCTCTCGTCCCCAACACCTAGCACGGCAAGGTGTGGAGTCAGCATTATTTATACTAGATTACTGGAAATGGTTCAGCATGGATTCTTTAGAGTATTCTGGTTCCAAACATTTGGATAATGCTAAATTAAAAAAAAAGAGTCAGTCAGAATTATTTGATTTGCCCACCCTGGGGGTTGTAGATATTAGAGGGAAGGGCTGATGACAATTCTTAAAAATGATTGAGGGCATGAAGATTAGTTCTTCTTTGATGTCAGAAATGTTTACTCTCTTAAGATTCTATCCTAGTTACAGAGTTGTAAAATAACTGACAATGGCCAGGTGCTGCTGCAGCTCACCGAGAGAGAGAGAGAGCAGGAAGATTAGATTGATAATAATGTCCTCAGGGGCCCTTGGATAGGCCAAACTTCTGCATCGTATCGCTGAGCTAATCAATAAAACGTTTTTTATTTTCTAAAATCTGTGGGAAACCATGGCCTTGCACACAGTCATCACAACCCCACTCTCATCATTGCAAATATGAATTAAAATAACGGAAAACAGAAGACAACAAATCTGGTTCTCTCTTTCTATATATATATATATATATAGAATAAAACAAGTTCCACTTATCTTTCTTTCAACTCCTCCTGTGCTTCAGGTTAACATAGAACACAGAAACATTAGGCTTAATGACCAACCTTCATTCCTGCGCAATTATGAACTTGACATAAACTAACATTTTTCTATTTAGAAAGAAAGAATCAGATACATAACCATGCGTTTTTACACATCTGCTGCACTGTACTAGCCGAAAGCAGAGATTCCACCAAGATCTGAAGAACTTATTTCACCAAAATTCACATTAAAATTGTACTACACAAAATTTTCTTCCTCCATCATCATCATCAGAGTGGCAGCCAACATACCCATTTATGTAGACTTCAAAGCCACAATAGATAAAACACTTCTAGAATTCAAAGTAGTGAAAGGGTACAGGCATGGACACAGACGATGCTAAATTGTTCTACGGTTTTAGTTCCCTGTATGGATCACTGGTCTCAACCACTCCCTTCTAAGAGGTGATGTTCTGGCACAAAGAACACGGGGAGTTCAAAGGTGATTTGCTAGGATGGCCAATAATATCATTCACAATCCCCACCACTGAAAAGGTCTTGGCTGCCTAGTTTAGACTACAATGTAAACCGTCACAGAAGCATCCAAATCCGTACAATATTTTCCGGAAAACACCACCTAAGATTAGATTTCCCAGTACTAATGACACACCTAGTAGAACTTAAAGTTATAGGGGATGTTCTCAACCTGACATTAACTAAATGTCTTTTTTTCTCGTCTATTAACTTAGATTTCTTGCTCGATTCTCCACTAAACCAGTGTCTCCCCAAAAATCTGGTCCTCGCCAGGTAACAGATTTGAGAAAGATTAGAACCAAAACAGCAAACACAATGTCTTTTTTTATTAACATCAGAAAGATCTTTGCAATAGTTTGGAATATTCTGAATAAATCATTTAAAACTATCAGTAATACAGTCTCCCCAATCATAGTAGGGATGCAGTGTAGACCCTTATAATCAACATGGACAAACAAAAAAACAAACTTTTCACATCTTTTAAATTTGAGAGCCAAACAAATGTTCGTGTTACCCACAAGTGTCAGTAACATGGACACCCATTGCAGCTCACTATCCACTTTAAAATGGGATAGGTTAATAGAATGAGATCTCATCTCATCTTATAACAACAAAAATAACCAATCATTAGTATTAAAAAAATACCTTGAATATTCGCTTTTAAAACAACATTTAAGGGTTCAAGTCAGTAAACATGATCAGGTCGGAATCGTCAAAGCCAGCTCACCGCCACCAAGCAGGAAATGTGATACATCTGCGGTGATGCAGAAGTGGTAAAGATAGAGTCGCAATTACCTAATCTTAGTTAAAACAAGCCACATACAATGTATTTCAAATTAAAAAAACCCTATCCAAAGAGGATGGGGGAATCACATATAAAGAATCCATAATACAACTAATAACCATCACCTGAAAGACCATGGCCCGGAATAAATGAAAGATTATTAAATGGTCTCACATCAAAGGCTGCAACATTTCGAGGCCAAAGAAGCAGAATTTCTTCCTCTCACCCTAGAAGAGAGCAGTCTGTCTTTTCTCTTAGACGAGTTTCTAAAAAAACAATTCGAATTTGTGTATTTTAAGTTCTAAATGGTTAAAAAAAACAGAAAAGGTCAGTCTCCCCAAACTGGGAGATGTCTTGCCATCTGTATCAAAACACTAAGAACAGACGATGTAACTCTGTACATAAGGAAAAGGTAACTCATGTACAGTCCAGCTTCAGTATTCTCATCTCGTTGGGGGGGGGGTTGAGACTGGGAGATTTCTCCAGATTTGGAAAACAGCGATCTTAGTATTTAACAAAAATCAAGTCAGGATAGGAAACAGATTTGTGATCCCAGATATGTTAAAACTTTATAGGTGTCACAGAGGGCTGGACATCTGCCTTTAATACACAGTAACCTGCTTCAATTGTTTCACATGGCAATCAATACATAAAAAAATTAAACACATTGAGAGATAATTCAAGGTTGAGCAGCTCTGGATAACTAGATTATTGTTAGGCTAACAATATCATGCAAAAATGAAGATACTTCTACGGTTGAGAAAAACAAATCTAATCTTTGTATCAACCAAACTTCCCCAAGTATTTTCACAAGATTAACTATTCTACTTATCCACAGTGGATTTTCGTTCTTATATATGCCTATCTTTATTTTGAACTATATTCTCACACACACACCTAAAAATAACATTCATCTGATGTAGAACTTAAGAAAAGGCAAAGTTCTATTGTCCTTTCAGATTAATTTCATACAAATACACCAAAAGCAATACAGACTAAAGTATTCATGAACCATCATCCAAGATCTATTGTCAGAGACACGCAAATGCTAATTGAATTGTTAAAAAAATATTACGTACAAACTAAGATATTTTCACACTAAAATTCTTCTGCCACAGAACTACATCTCCACCTTCCCAACATTTATTATTTTTTTTGAGTAGAATGATTATAGACATTTTCAAAATTACAAAAATATTTCTATATGTTAAAGTGTGAACAATGTATGGGTTGGGAGAGAGAATCTATCAAAAACCAGTACATCTTTACCTCAGTTTCATATTCCAGTCGATCTGATTAAGGGAACCAGGTTTACTGTATTTCTGTTAATGCAGTGGTGGTCTCTGTTACCTGATTACATCATAAATGTTATGCTTCAGGTAGAATTAAACTTGCTGCAAGAGCTAGCGGTGTGAAGAAAGATGAGAGAGAGAGGATGGTAGTTTCAGTATCAACAGATTACATGCAGAACCTACTTAAAAGTACCTGCCAATGAAAATGAGCAAACATAAATCAACAGCTATACATACACACACAAATCTAGGTGAGTAACAATACCCAATGGTATAACCAACAATAATATATAGCCATATAAAATATATGTATATTACAATAATTCTGTCAAATCTAATTGTGTTTATATTCTGCATATGAAAACAATTTAAGATTTCAAAAGTTTGAATTTGAGCAGATTTCCCACCAACTTTCCACTGTTTATTATTTTTTGTGAATATATATACATATATAATCAACAACAGGTGACAAGGTGATTTAAACATAATTAACATTCAGGTGTCCATCATGACCATTAGTGCCAAGATTTAACTGATTTAAAAGTAGAGGCAATGGCTTCTGAAAGACTGCCTCCTGAATTCATTTAGAATAATACAATTATAATGCACAAATCAAACAGTTTATGATGTCAGGTTCTTTGGTGATGATCTGTGTCAGGTCATCATGACAAATCACATTTCTTCGAGAAAATCGAGCTGAACGCCAGTTAATTTATAACCCGTTTATACAACCTGAAAGAATGCATTCTTCTCTCTTAATAAATAACATTCCAGGACCGTGCGATCAGTAAGTCGGAGAGAGATAAAACCGGGCAGACCCTAGAACAACATGGAAAAGACGAAATAGTCACGTGTTTCTCATCAGTACGCTTAATTTAGGGCTGCACTGACAGTCTTCTCCATCTGCGCTGCACAAGAACTACACTCGAATTATTTTGTAACTCAATGCTAACCACAAACATACAAGTATTTGAGATACACACACACACAAAAAAAAAACAGATTTCAGACTAACAGTTTTCGCAGTAACCCTAACCGGACATCCAAATATTTCCTTAAAAGGAAACAGCAGGGCGCAGTCTCTGCTTCGCTCCATCCTTTCCTCTCTCTCTCTCTCTCTCTGATGCCTAACCTTACTTGTCACTATACGTTTCATGACAAAACACAGATAAAAAAAACGCACAACAGAGAATATCCATAAACGTTTCCCATCAGTTCTTTTTTTTTGTAAATTCCCTAACTGTAGAGGATAATAAGAGAAGTGGAAACAAAAAGGCAGCCGGACAGAGATGTGGCCAGTAGAGTACCGTGAACTGTAAAAGCGGGTGATGTTTCTTCTTCTTGTGTTGCATTTCCAGGATCTGCTTCTCCTGTAAATGTGGGCAGGGTTAAAAAGTCACATACAAAGTTTTTAATATAAAAAAAATTAAAGGAAGGAAGGAAGGACAAACAAAGAAAACACAGCTGCCAATATCCAAATAGATTTGTAACTGCGCGCTGCTCAGTTCACAAACTTTGTCTGGCGACAAGTGGACTTCTCTCATCCACTTCCGTTGACAGATCATCTAAGTGAGTGACAGACACATCAACCGCAACTCCCATTCGAGTCCTCCGGAACTCTTTAACAAATGTTAGGAAGAAGAACAGAAAAGTCAGCGCTAACAACCATTCAGCACTCGTGCTTATAACATGGGCCACATACCCCTGTAATAGAAAGTAAAAAGGAATACGTAAATAAAATAACAACACAGGTAGAACAAGATAGTGTCTAATTATCCAAAATTCACTGTTTACTAATCCAGTCGCTGGCTGCCACAAGAATACTGAACCACAGGTCAAAGTGAGGGCCAGTCATGCAGCAGCCTACCAAATAGCACTCCATGGGTACCCAACCAAGGTAAAGTTCAGCATGTCCAAGAACATACGCGATGTCAAATGCTTAGAAGTTCCAATGTAAAGGAAAGGATGCTCTTTGACTATACATTGAACAAACAGCAGCCTTCTTGGCTTTAGTACAAAACTGTCTACAGATGGTCAGAACAATTTGCCATCACCCTTTAGTTCTGTGCTAAAACTGGTTCATTGATTTTGTTTCATCTGACAAAAAATGTTCCAATGATATAAATGCCCCAATGATCAGAGAGATGGAGACGCAGACACCGATTTTGAAAGTCTATTTAGCTAAAGTAATCCTGAGAAGAATCTCAGGTGCCTGCTGTCTCCAATCACAGGCAGCGTTGCTGCAGCTAGATATCTACTGCTCAAACTTACGGGTTCGTCACTTTTCCACTGGCGAGGATTGAATTTATTCTTTCCTGTAGCAGAAGCTGCCACCAAAGCTGTTTGAAAAAAGGGTTAAGTTCATTTAATCAGAATTCAAAACATGGTTCCCGTTAAATTAGAACGGTGTAGTGGTTAGTTTGGGCCCCGTCTAGTTTCTGTAAGTAACACATTGGCAGTAGCTTTCCGTCTTGGATGCTCTCGCTGTTCTGATAATTCAGCTAAACGTGGAGTTATCTAAAACAATGTCCCCTCAAGGCTGGTGTAACAAAAGAAAATTGTGAAGGTAGTGCCGGTGTGATGCCGTAGAGGAGAAGTGTTTTCTAAAGTATGAAAGCAGCCCACATCTTTGATGGTTACTCCAATTTAAGAAAAACAGAGTCATATTAATGTTTCGGTAAATAAAGAGTCACGAGAAGGTAAAAAAGAAAAACGAAAATGGTTCCAATTCATCACAAAATTTTTTAAAATCTCCCTGAGCCAAGATCCAGGGTTGGGTTGTATCCTGGATCTGTCTGCACATTGTTTTTTTTTTCCTTTCTTTCTTTCTAATCTAGAAATTGAGAAAATTCATACAGTAAATTTTGACTGGGTGTTCACTTGTCTGGAACTAAGGCTTGGTGTTAACAGCTTAATGAGCCAAGTTTTAATTAAGCAGGCAGGTGAGTACGAGAGAGAGAGAGAGAGAGAATGAAACGAGAGAAAGAGAGAGTGTGTGTGTGTGTGCTGCTTGCAATTGCAGATCAGTCGCCCTCGACTCCCACCAGAGGGTGCACAAACTCACTTCTAATTTGTAAAGCGAGGAGGTATATGGAAACAACGAAAGGATACTCGTGATGAAAAAAGAGAGAGAGGACAAGGCGAGGGACAGCCGTACACGGCAAATGTAAATCCCGTTGTACAGCGGCTGCATGTAATAGGAAAGGCCAGTTTCTATGAATTCATAGACCGTGCCGAGTCCAAAGGTGAGCATCGCTCCAACAATGTGCATCTGAATGACACTGGTTTCCTGTAACCAAAAAACAAAACGGTCAAACAAACGATGATATTGGGTGTACATTGTATTTTTAACATTTAAAAAAAGACGACAACAACATTTCCGCAGGCTTAGTGAAGTTTTCCTATAGATCTTATACCGGCCATTGCTGGAAAGGATACCGACAAATTTAATCTAATACATTCTTAAGAAAAAATATTTCTAGAAACTTCATCTCACCACAAAATTGTCTGTAGACTAAACCAGCCAACAAAGCAGCTTCCCTGGATTTTCTTTAAAACTAAAATTACTTCGCGGTACTAAACATCCTGGTAAATCTAAACTGCCTTTGAGATTCCCCCACCCCCACCCAAAGTTATCAGTGCCCTTCACAACGCAGGACACCATCCTCAACTGCTTATTCAAAGATTGGGGCAACTTCCGGACCTTTGAGAAGTCTGCACCAAGTCAGGAAAAGCGGGAATTTTGTGGCCTATAAATCGTCAGTGCGCTGGTCCGTCCACACTGTCAAAGCACTTCCATCCACTCACCTGAAAGTTCCCCACGATGCTGATCCCTAGGGCTGCAAGCATGCCGGTGACCAGTCCTATCAGGTTTACTCTCTTTAGTTTCAGGTCGTCGGAATTTCTGGTGATCTCTGTGACCAGCTTGTAACGGATGTAAATCGAAAACATACCTGAGCAAAGAAAACGAAGAAGAAACCTAAAAAAGGATAAAGGTAAAACTCATTTTTTGTTGTTGTTGTTGCTCTGTTATATGCAAAGGAAAATGTAACCAGCCACGAGAATAACAACATTTACCTTTTGCCCTAACAAAGTTACCATGACGGGGATAAGATACCCAAGATTTAGGTGAACGCAGCCTCCCAGAAGACAATGGTAGTTCAAGGAAGATCAATACAGTACTTATTTATTAAATCAGCTTTTTTTTTTTTTTAATTATCTGTCTGTTCCTGAAGAAAATGCATGCAGTCTCCTTTCATACATGGAATAACCATAAATAACCAAACATCAGCCTTTTTACACAATACCTGAGCAGTAAGTTAGCTGTTAAGAATTCGTAGGCAAGGTAGTTGAAAGCTCAGACAGTAGCCATGCATGAGGCTGACAAATTCCATTTATAGATCCATGGCAACATTATCTGGAAAACTAATATACATTGAGATAATTATCTATGTACATTTAGTAAACTATTAAAATATTAGACACCATAAACCTATTAAACTCGTATGCAATGTTTTACAGAAATAGCCAATTGTAGATGAGACTTTTGCTTCAAGGTGCGCAATGTATTAACGGGGAGTGTATTCAACTGTATCACAGCCAGGATGGAGAGCACTGTGGTAAAATTGTTCTAACCAACCCAGTGGTGATGAGATGTTTTGAATGAGAATGAATCTAGCCTGAGCCAAGAAAGGCATATAATAACAGCCCTACAGCAAAGTAAGAAATAACAGAAAATGACTTGGTGTTTTCTGTTGGTTAAAAAAAATCTACTGGCTGCAGCGAATTTCAAAAAAAAAGGTTAAAACTGGAAAGACATTTCCAATGATAGTAATCCACAAAAGTTTCTTAATTTGTCCCCCCACCCATCAAATATTAGGGAGGCTTAACAAATTTGTTAATTCATTCAGAAACACGTATTTACTGCGAGTCTACCTTATCATCAGCAGACTTCAGATTTTTAATATTTCAGTGAGTTATAGAACAATGTGGACATATTTCAGTTTGTTTCTGTATATGGAGCAGTGTGGTAGACTATCGGAAAGGTTGAGTTGGGGGGGGGGTGCGGAGTATCAATCCCAGTCACTTTGTTGCACCTCCCTAGCACCCCAGACTCCCTTGCTTCCTCCCATGTTTAAAAATATGGTAGATTTTCCCTGCCAAAGTTGGACAACTGCAGCCCGTGCTCCTTCAGCAGGGTTGTCTCCCTTGTAGACTGGCGCGAGACAACCGTTACCCAAGTAAATTTCGCAGTAGACCGACCGACTTAGCAGACAGAGCCCGTTTGCTGATGTATGTCCTCACTAATCCTGTCGCACCCACTTCAATTTCTGAAGCATAACAAACGCGAGGCTCACATCTAAGAAAGCCACTGTCCTCTCCGATTAATCCGCTGTTGATAATCCCCTCAACTCTGATCCAGGGGGGAAAAAACCTGAGAAGTACAGTTAATGCAGACATAAAATCTGTAAGAAACTTCTCTTCGGCCTAATAATTAAGGACATCTCCCCCTGCCCACAATGCAATGCTGCAAAGGCAAACTTATCCCAACAAATCAAACTAGGATAGAAATCCTCTTCTAGTTGTTTTTAATTGTAAACAACATCACAGTTGTCATACCGAAGATCTCCGCTTTAATTAAAGTGGAGATCTGTAATAACTCAAGCAGCTTCTACAGGATTGCATTGTATGAACCAGTTCTTAATTGCTGGCAGATAGAAATCAGTTTCTGATGGTTTTACTTACTTAAAGCTGATGAAATATTCAGGAACTGGCCAAATATACAGCTTTCAGGAACCTTGGTGCCTGTATCACTACAAAGGAAAGGGTCTTAGGACATTTTGTTGCATTCACAGCACATTGTCAATGTCTAAAAAAAACACAGCTGGTCATGTCTCCCCCCTTACTATAGAGATATATCATCATTTTAAGAATGAAAATTAAATATATAAGCCAGCATTCAGTAAAATCATTATGTAAAACGAATTAGAACCTTTGTTTACATTGGCAACTTTACGCAGCTTAAAACATTTACCAGACTATGTGAACAGATCCAGTTCACGACAACAATGTCACATCCTGCTACGAAGGGGGGCAGCTTCTTTAAATGGAAACGTTTCGCAAAATCATCTCTTAGCAAGTTTGCAAATAATTGTCATTCTTCATAGGTAAGCATCATGTATGCATAACTATTGTTCAGGAAGGGGACAGTCTTAACGCAATACGAGGCAAGCACTATATCTTAAAGTCCTGTAAACCTTATCTAAACCAAAATTAGTAGAGTAAGGTTTATGAACCCATGGACTGAGAGAAAGGTTTTTAAAACTAAAGTTAAAAATGAGTAACCTTAGGGGCTCTTATATCGGGTAATTTCTTAATGGAGGGTATCTGGAAAATGCTGATGCATGCTTGGTAAAGGTACCTCTCCTCTTCCATCAGGACAGGGTTCAGCAAGTATCCTCTGAGATTCAAGTGGAAGCTAACCTACGTAGAAGGCGCTAGGAGGGTAGGGAAAATTTTGTTTTTCCTGCAGTCCAGACCTGGCAGAGTTATGGGTGAGGTAAACATCAGATCCATCCCACCCCCTCAGACCAGTTTTCAAATACTGGCTGCAGAATTTTAACAAAATGTACATATTTATTTATTACAATGAGTAATTACTCGTAAGGAGAGAGAGAGATGAAAAATAGATACCATCTTCACCACAATGAACTGTGGTCTGTCTCTAGAGGGAAAACCCTGAAAAGACAGCTTTCCCTCCATCGTCTAGGCAACATAATACAGCATATAGAAGCAAACGAAATGTCACCTTTACATCATCTTTAAAGAGTACAGACAGACAACCAAAATATACCACCATCTTTGTGCGGAGTTGAGTTGAGTTAATTTAGCTGTGTATTATTACGCGCAGTGTGTAATTTAAAAATAAAAATGTATCTTTGAAAAACTATTTTTTTTTTTAATGTGAATTTTTTTTGTAGTGCAGAAGACTCATTATGTATGGCTCAAGGGGCAAAAGCCAACGAGACGTAGTAGAGCCTACAAAGAAACAACCACCACAAATGAGATGCTGAAGTGTTTACGGAAGCCCAGGTGTAAGGTACAATAAAAGGATTAACCAATCAGGCAATGCATCCTTTTGAGTGAAACATTTTCTTTACCAGTAAAGTTTATAAAAATATATATAATATTCCTTTCTTAACACAATATACAGTACAGGTATTACACTGGTAAAAGTCTGTATTTTTCAGTGCTTGCTAGAGCATTTATTAGAATAGCCCATTGTGGAGTGTACGCGGCATCAACA
>JACATO010002732.1:755000-805000 GCA_018389105.1 Nautilus pompilius
AACAACAACAACAACAAAAGGGGTCCCTCCCACCGCTTACCTTCTTCGAAGCCCAGACTGTTCTCGTCGAACCCTCCGCGGGAGATGTCTCGAGCGCGCCTTCCACCACAAAGCGACGGCAGAGCGACCCTGGTCATGGGACAATGATGAATGTTCGAGAACTCGAACGTCACATGATAGGACGTTTCGTGGCGCTGGTGTCGGGGGAGAGGTGATATGTCGGGGTTGGGGGGAGGGGAGGTAATCCCCCGCCGGCCCGAATGTTTCGATGTCACCCCGCCTACTAAAAACTCCGGAACCCGACCGCTGTCCGTTACACTCTTACAGGCGCATTTTAGGGGGAGGTAACTCAGTAAACTCTAAGGCGTGTTGTCACATTGTCGCTGCTATTTTCTCTGAGGAACGAGTGCTAACCGACCGGATCAGCAGTGACCGATTGATTGATTGATTGATTGATTTATTATTATTATTATTATTATTATTTTATTTTAAAATTATTATTATTATTGTTGTTGTTGTTGTTATTATTATTATTTTTATTTTATTTTTAAAAATTATTATTGTTATTATTTGTGTTGTGTTGTTATTATTATTATTTTTATTTTATTTTTTAAATTATTATTGTTATTATTATTATTATTATTATTATTATTATTATTATTTTATTATTATTTTTTTTATTTTTTTAAAATTATTATTGTTATTGTTTATTATTATTATTATTATTATTATTATTATTATTATATTTTTATTTTATTTTTAAATTATTATTATTATTATTATTATTAATGAGAACGAAATTCCTTTTTTTTTAATTAAAAAAGGTCGTTTTACCCGACGGATGGCATTTATTACTTCCCCTAGTAGAGTTTCTAGTGAAAGGAGTCGCGAACGGATCCGGGGGATGGGAGAGAAACGCGAGTCATGGCGGCGGTGGACAGCTTCGATTTATTTCTCCGCAACTTTGTCGACCCTTTCTCCGACGCGAGGGACCTGCTTGCGATCTTAGGGGCCTACTACGCTCTCAGGAAGTCGGTCACCCTCACGCGTCTCGCGCTGAAGGCCCTGAGGCTCCACTGCTTTGGCCGGCTGTTCCAGTACGACTTTCGGGAAACCTATGGACCGTGGGCAGGTAGATGTCTGCCCGTGGGGTCCGTCCGTCCCCCCCTCCCCCTCCCCCTCCGACCGGTTATTCCGGCCCTTTCCCGACACCAGTTGATCTTAACTTGTTTTACCCCACCCCCACACACACACACACACCTCTTTCGTTCGAATTAGAGCAATTAACCTTACCTGCGACTGTCATCCCCAAACCTTTTACCTGTGGTGATCAGACCCCTAACCCCCTCCCACCCTAGTATGTCCCCATAACCCTTTTTCCGGAACTACTTGGACGCTCTCATGTCCTAAGTCTGTGCGTAAAAACCAGTTATCGAAACGGGGGGGGGGGGACCCATTCCCTCGTGAGTGGTTATATTCTGTTCCAGCTTCTCATTTATAAATCCCTTGTTTGTTTTTTTTCCCTTTTAAAGTAGTTACCGGAAGCAGTGAAGGTATTGGGAAAGCCTATGCCCAGGAGCTGGCTAGTCGGGGGATGAATCTGGTCCTAATTAGTAAGGAAGAATCCAAGTTAAATAAAACGGCAAAAGATATTGGTAAGTGGTGCACATAACTACTTAAGATGCTGCCTAGGTGTCCCCCCCCCTCTCAACTATCTCCTGACTGAAATAAAATTACCGTCTCATCCCCATTCTTGAATTAAGTCTTACTGGCATTTGGTTCCACAGGGGTCAGGGTTGAGCAGTGCTGTTTCGTGGAAAGAAACCAGTTGGATTTTGTCAGTTATTCATGTAGGCCACACGCAATTGATGGTTATTTGAACCTTTTAGATCTCTGCTGTAAGGGCAACCATCTATCTATGTCCAGGGTTTGGGTGGGAGTGTGAATAGATGACTCAGTGTAGGTGTAAAAGTCTTGATTAAATTTCTATCATTGTCTGGCAAGTTTTGAAAACCTAAAGGAAAATCATCCTATTTTTTTTTTTTTTGTTCAGGCCTATTTATTTAAATTGTGGTCTGGGAGTTTGTTTTAAGAGACCAGGAAAGCTTTGAACGATTATTGGGATAGGAGTATTTTGGAAAATTTAATACTGATTTCCTTATTAATTTCAGGCTTAGAAATATGCAAAAACACAAAGTTACAACTCCTAAAGCTTTTTTTTTAAAAAACTAAAACTGCATGTTTAGTCTAGTTTTTGTTTTTGCATTATGCTTTTATTACCTGATTTGGTGAAGAATTCCTGGCATACATAACTATATTTTATGCATCTTGATGTTCTAGAGATATGCGATACTTTCTGAAAGACATTTTAAAAACTTCAGTCATGTCATTAAAAAAAGGAATGTCTGTAGATCAAAATGAAGCCTTTTTTTCGTCTGTCTTCTAATCAACATTACTAATTGTCTGAACCATAGTCTCCAAAAGCAGTCTTAAAAAAATGATTCATACAGGTGAACCAGAGTGGTGAGGTTATTATTGATAGAACAATACTTTATTGACTTTTAGAGAGAGACTCATGAACACATTGCTTTTGACTTTTTTTAAGATGATCTATTATTCATAGATCATATTTTTCTACCAGTATTGAAGCACAGGTTTGTTTTGATCTGTCCAAGGCTGAGATGCTTACCCATAGAAACATTAAATTTTATTTGTCTTTTGTTTGTTGAATCTACTAAATTTAAATCAGATTATATACTCTTAATATCATTTCTGTCAAAATTGTCGTATATTTTAGTGTTATCTGCGACAGACCCAAGAACACATCCTGAGGTAATCCACTTGAGCTATTCAAATCCCAAACTCAGCTTTCTATTACAATTTTCAGAATTCTGATTTGATAAGTATTTTTCATTCTTAGTAAAAGCTCTAATGTTGTTCAGACTTATTTGGTTTTTCAGTTTTCCTTCATGTGGTCTGTTTTATAAACTTCAAAGTTTTTGCTTTCACTCCCCTTCTTCTACATTACTTATCTTAATGGACTTGGGTACACCAGGATGTCTTACCATCTCAAAATTTTTTCTCTCTTTTTTTTCATTTAATGTTGACAAAACGTGGACATTTCCAGATTACTTTGTACAAGCCTTTGGACAAGAAATGATAAAATTTTTACTGGTGTATGTTTGACTCTAGGGATGTACAGACACTTTGAATAGATCCCATTAGAATTTTTACCTACCTCAGGGGGAAAGTATAATGTGGTTATACTGTAAATGCACATTTATTGTTGTTTTTCTCAGAGTATTTAAATGTTGTTTGTTCCAGTAAATTTTAAAAAAATTTCAACACTAAATGTTTATACAGATTTAGAAAATTTATTTAATACTGAAATCTAACATTTGGAAAATCTGAAAAAAAAATTTGTTTATTTAGAAAAGAACATAAAGCTGATAAACATGAGGTTAAAAAAAATTCTACTATTCTTACACAATGATTAAAAACCTATGTGTGTATTTTTCTATTTTATTTCTTTCTTAAACATTTTTAAAAAATATACTTGTACACAGAGCAGCAGTTTGGAGTTCAGGTGTGTACACTGGTATTAGATTTCTCCTTGATGTATACAGCACCATCTGGCAGGAGATACAAGATAAAAAAATTGGGATCCTTGGTATGTATTTCATGTTATCCTATTAAAAGTTAATGATTTTATTTATTTAAATATCATTTGTCATCTTCACTGTTGTCAGTTAGAAAAGCGGCATTTTTTTCCATTTGTATATATTAGTATTTAACACTGATAAATGTAAGAAAATAAAACCAGTAGCTAAACAGATCGTCTCAATGAATCACCATTCTGGTGTATTTATTTCTGTTGAAATTGTCAGTATCAACTTAATTTCCTCATCTACTAAATTTTCAAGGTGCCTCGTGTGGTTCAAAAGTAGACGTTTCTTCTAACCAGTTTCTTTATTCAGCTGTGCTCTCCATTTTTTCATCTTTAGCAATTATTAAATTTTAAAAATTCTAATTCTGATTTTACTCTGACTTTTACTAACATGGCAGCAATTTTGCTCTTGCAGTTAAATGGAAAACTGTATGGATCTCATTGAGTGGTTGCTTATAAGCACTTTAAATCCTCCCTCCTTCGTGTTTTATGGGTTCCCATTCCATTATAATTCATTGAATACTATAATCAGATTTAAGGAAAAATAAGTAAACAAAACAAAGGATTAATTACATCTATTGTGCCAGCTTTGTGCGTTTGACCACCAGGGATCATAACTCATAAAACTTCAGAATTCATAAAATCTCAAAGGGGTCGTCAGAGTTCCCTAAAGGTCAAGCTAGCTTGTGTATAGAGAAATAGTATTTTTCTTTCTGAATGCAGAATTGTCTTTAGCTACAGGCATAAAATTATCAACACATTTTCAAAGTAATTGTCAAACTGTGGAGATCTGCTGACCATTCATTAACTGGGTTTATCATTTAGATTTGTTTTTTAGAATGTTAAAATAATCATTGGGTACAAAGTGAAGCAAGAGTCCTTCCTTAATTTGTCAGTGGGGGATTGGTTCTTAATTGTCATCGGATGGAAATGCGAGATGCAATCAAGACAAACAGCTGCAGGGAAAGCAATGTCTTTTGAAGGGTGTTTCAGAGAAAGATTTGTTGGATTTATTATCTTCATCCATGTCTATTTATTCCAAGATCTTCAAGAGGCTAAATTGAAGAAAGTTTAGAAATCACCTAGGAGTCCAAAAATAATAATAATAATAATAATATAGCAGCTTTGGTGAAGGTTTAGCTCTTATTCATCTGTACAGGAGCAGTGCAACCTTCACACCTGTGGAACACACACCTATTAAATTGAACCAACATTGATGTGCTGTGTATCACTGTACTTCTGATTTGACCATTTCCTGATGGATCATCATGTGGAATTATGTCAACCACTTACCTTAAATTTATTTTTTATTATTTTTTTAAAAAGTGCACACACTATTTGTAGCAATTGGGATAATCGTGTGAAATAATTGTCTAGTTTTATTTGAGAACTGTTGTTTAGTAAGTCTCCACAGTCTGTTTAGACTTTGTAATACAGAAAACTCTATGACATGTAAATGTTTTCTTGCATTATTATGTGAAAAAACAGTTTTTTGTCTTTCTATTTTTTTTTTCAAAAAATTACAGTGAATAATGTGGGGGTGATGTATGAATATCCTCAGTATTTCTTGGATGTTCCAGTCAAAGTAAGTGGAGACAACTGAGTTGCGCACGCGTGTGTGTGTGTGTAGATTAAGATTATAGATTCTGTCTTCTATTTACTGTCATTAATTCATTTTTCATATAATTTTCTAAAATATTTAAATTTTATTATTATTATTATTATTATTATTATTATTATTATCATTGTTATTGTTTAATGGCATTTAGTAAAACTATTTTAGCTGCTTAGATTTCAAAATTGCTTTCAAACAAACTCTCTGGTTTTAGTTTGCCAGAAACTGCTACCCTTTACACTGAGCTAATCCACTGATTACAGAATATTTGAGTAGTTATAGGCGATGCGCAAAGTAACGCATGGGAAGAAAAAAAAAGAATAGGCTGCTTGTTTTAGCCCTTTTTCGGTTCTTCACCTTGTTACTCTTGACTCTTTATATTTTAACTCTACTGGAGCTCAGTTTAGATGCTTTAGGGAGATTTAAATGTAATCGATTTCTACTGACCTGATGACCCACCCACCCTTTTCCAGCTTACAGTGTGGGTAATTATCGCCATCAACAGATCAGGTAAACAATGATAGAAACACCAAACCAAGCTGAAGCCACGCTGTTCTTTCTAAAGCTGCGGAAGAAAAACGAGTAGTGTTCGAATTTCTTTTGTTGTCTGTAAAGACCACATCTCATTGCATTCTAGTAAATGACCTTCAGGCTTTTATGTGATAATTTTTAAACATTAAATAAATTTAAAATGTTCATTTGTTATCTTCTTTTTTTTTAGATTAAAAAAAAAAAACAATTTTAGATAACTGTTCTTTTTGTAAACAATGGTTTTCTTTTTGAATTTTTTCCAGAAATTATGGCAGTTAGTCCATGTGAATGTTACTGCAGCCACGATGGTAAGATGTCAAATCCTTGATTGGCCGTTTGTATTCTATATCTTGGAAGCACTCTATTTTTCCTTTTTCCTTTTTTTAAATTGTTACCCAATTTTCAAAATTTTGTCTGATTAGTTAACACTCAGAGCCTAAATTTGTGCTTTAATTCTCACTAAAAAAAAAGAAAAAAAATTAGAAAAAAAAAATAATTTAGTAAATAACAGAGAAGACAGTTCTCTCATCAGTAAAGACTGGATTTCTTCTTCCTGGTCACAGCTCCTCCTCCTTACCCATAGATGCTGCTGTAGATAACAGCCTCGAGACGACACCAGTACTGATTTTGATTTCCTTTCTTAACCTGATTTTCGCATTGTCTGTCAACTGAATTCTAAAGTCACCAGAACACAATTATTCTGTTCTATTCTCCTGCTTTCTTTTCAGATGACACATTTAATTCTACCTCAAATGGTTGAAAGGTGAGCTTCACGCACAATTGTACACTTTCCTTTTTTAACTCTTTTCTGTTCAGAAAATGCAATATTTAACATGCACGCACATTCAGGCACAATTTCCAAGGTGGCTGCACAGAATGCACCTACCTGATTAAAATTATTTAAAAAACATAAAAAAAAATAGTTATGGAATGACTCAAATAGCACAAATGAATGACTTGACACACATTTCAGTCATCCATGTGAGAAGCAAATATGTCCAAAAAACAAAAGGCAAAATGTAATTTATAGTGCAAAAAGTAGAGTAAAGTTACCAGATTGTTGTCAGTGCTTCCAACAATGATTCAGTCTTCTCACTATCGTTACTTTTGCAACCCATCAAAGAGATTCACTGGTTCTGGATCATCAAGGACATCAATCTCTGGACCAACAAGCTGTGAAAATGCTGGCACGTTGATTGACCACAGATGGACCCAAACTCTATTTGATGACCTGGCTCCTTTCCATTGTCGCTTAACAGTGACCCATCCTCCCCCGATGTTTTTTCATCACTGTCCAATCAGATAAAAGATGAGAGATACTGAGGTATGAGCACTTGAGACTCCCACATCACCAGAAGGAATGGATTCACTGTTGGATCCCATTGTGTATCAAGTAATCAAGTAAATAAGCTAGGTGATGCACATAGGTAACATTTACAGCTTCAACAGCAAAATAATTTTTGAGAGAAAACAAAGTGTTATAATAGCCATAGGAAGTGATTACGTGGACCAGCATCCTTCTACATGTATCACCCATAGCATAAATGGAAATGATCATTAAACAAGTCGTCAGTGTTTGGCCGACAAACAGGAAAGAATTAATCAAACAAATCATGAAAGGTGCACCAAACTTCCATAAATAGGGGTCTCTCGTTTTACCATGATGCAAATTCAGCCTCTGTCAAGCTCAACTTTTATTACAGATTTGCCAGTTTGTTTGTTTGTTTCATTAGCTTTATTTGTAAATTAATTATATATTTTCCCTTTGATTGTTTCATGGACTTTTTAGATCAGGTGTGAAAATGATGCTGTAAAAATAATAAAAAAACAACAATATATCCACATTCTCGTTACTTATTAATTCCTTTATATAATGCCATTTCACAAGTAAATTTAACAAATCGTCCCCATGTTTGTGTTATTTTGCCAAGTATCAACTCTGTAAAGCAGCTTTAAGAAAGTCGGACTGTGTTGAACAGATGTAAAATGACAGATATTGTTTATCTGGTTCGCTCTGTTGTGTATTGTTAGATATGTCAGTGGTAAATTAATATTCATTCCCTTGTTAAATAAACTTTTTGAGTCCTACCTCGTAATGATGCAAGAAGGGAATTCATTTATTTCTTGAAAACGGCTGTTAGTGTTTAATGTTTTAGGTCTCGTTCATTTTTTAGGGGCAAGGGTGCAATTGTGATGATATCATCTGGATCTTGTCGGAAGATAACCCCCCAGATGACTGTGTATGCAGCCACAAAGGTATAAGAAACGTTTGACATTTCTGCTGTCTTTGTTTAAAGCCTCGTCTCTAATCTAAATGTTTCGAACAAACTTTCTCTCTTCATGAGGTTATTATTTTAAAAGTTGCCTGACCGTCTTAGTTGTTTTTTTCTTTAGTTTTCTTACAAGATTTTAATTTTTTTTTTCCATTAAAAACTAAACCTGATGCCAAAATTCTAGGTTCTGAATGACAAGTCTCTAATGTGTGCTGAGTTAGTGGAAGCCACCCAACAGGTGTCATCTCACCTGCGGTCAGGCAGAGAAGACTTTAATTCCTAGTTCATTCAACCTTCTTGCTTTGTTGTGTATTTGCAGTCTCCCTTAACTTTGTGTGTATTATTGTTATTTATAACTTTGAACAAAGTTAAATAGCAGTGTTCATGTATTCTAATGTCGTTTTGGTTTTCTTCATTTATAACCTTGTTTTATTTAGAGTTACCTGGATTACTTTGCCCAAGCTCTTCATTATGAATATAAGAGTAAAGGTATTGTGGTACAGTCACTTCTTCCATTTTACGTGGCCACAAGGATGACTCGTTTCAGCACCACCCTGTCTAATCCAAATGTATGGATTCCTTCAGCGAGCATCTATGCTCGAAGTGCTGTGTCTACTTTGGGATTTTCGACCAGAACCTCAGGTTACTTTCCACACATGATTCTGGTAAGTAAAGGGTCAAGATACGTATTCATAATATAGATTCTTCGATTATTGAGTCTGTGGGGAGAATGTGTCTACAGATAAAGTCACAGTTAAGTTGAAGAAGAGTGTCACTGCATTTAAAAAAAGAAGAAAGATCTGCATGAAGTATACTTAATGTCAGTGTATAGGGGTAGAATCCACCCTCCATTTTGTATGAGGCCAGGGAGTTAGTCTAGTGCTCAAACCACCACCAGGTGGCCGGCCAATCAGAAAGTCCTAATTAGAACACACCTGTTTAGTTGTGGGAGGAAACCAGTGTGTGTGTGTATGAAATATCTCAAATCATAAAAGACAGCTGACCACGCTTTTCAAATAGTTTTTCAAAAAAATGTTGTAACTAAACGACTTACAGTAGATTCCTGTGATGAGTTACAGTGCTTCTTGTATACACTTGACATGGTTGCTAATTTGGAATGTCTTACAGAAACCATGACAAGAAAGTTGGGTTGGACAGTGAATTTTGCACAGAAAACCCTACCAGGAACCATTTTAAATAAAGGTGGAAGGTCAAATGATTAGGGACTATATATTTTAAAGGAGACATGCTCCTATGACCTTTCATATATCTCTATAATCCCCCAGGGTTTCAACCCTGTCTACATGGCTTATAGCCATTGTTGGTAATTACTATATAAAAGATGTGGTTGATATGTCAACCTTGAAAAAATTTTTTATAAGAGCTAACTAGGTGTGAGCTTGTATCATCTTCCATTTACTCTAGACAACTTGCCAAATGGGCAGATTACACTCTGGAAAGGTGTACAACTCCCAATCTATGGGTCAACAGAAATATACTTAGTTAAAAACACTAGTTCCTGATGGGTTTGCTTCCCTTTCCATCTTCTTATTACCATTTACCTTCTAATCATGGCTCTAATATACATTTCCAGTATTAAAAAAGGAAATGCTCTGGTTATACATATTAGTGGCAGGCTTGATCTTGTTTTCAAATGGTAAGATAAAGTTACTATAGAGTTTCTTTTCTCTGCTTCACTCTCCAGGCTTGGATTACATTCATGATTCCAGACTGTCTTTGGAAATGGGCTTCAACCAGACTGAACAATGCCCTGAGAAGGCAAGCAGAGGAACGACTTAAAAGCAAAAGACTCAGCTCTGTTGCTAATGAATCGTTTAGCTTTTCAGAAGCTTCCTGAAACTTATTATCAATAGTAGAATAACATTGCTGTGATGTGATTGTGATGCAGAAAGATTGGAGTGCCTAATTATTATAATTATTGAGTAAAAACAAAATATATATCTGCTCAAGAGATGTAATGTTGGTATGCTGGACCAAACACAGTAGACTGTTTTGCAACAGGTATAATCTTTTCTTTTTTTAACAATCTTACATTGTAGATAAATCTCTAATGTCTTTCATAGCTTTAACTTGTCTTATTTGAGTTTAAGGATATTTTTTAGTGCAAAATGCTTTATCATTTTTATATAAATATAACTTTTTCTGCCCCTCTTTAGTCTGTCAATTTTAGTGTGGTTTCTTATAATAGTTACTTGAGGAAATTTTACAGAAAAACTTGTATGTAAAACACCATATTGGCTCTCATAAAATCAGGCATACACTCAGAATATACAGATTGCTACCATAATAATAGGAGAACCTCTAGCACTGTAGAATATGTTGACATCTGGGCATGGAATTTATTAAACTACTGGTGGTGGGTGATCTGCTGCTGTGGAGATGGCCCTTAATTGTCTATCAAGATTCTCCTATCACTGTTCAGTGAGGTTCATCTCGTTTCAGTGTGCTGGTCCATCTTCCTGAAGATTAAGGAAATTCAGATGTCCATCAACAAACAGAAGAAGTTTGTCTCTCTCTATACCAGATGTCCACATTTTTCTGTACTGTCCTTAACCATGGCCAGCATAATCTCGTGAGATTGCGATGATTTTTTAATGTGTGTAAACTGTGTGTTACTGCATGTGCACAGTATACTAAAGGTTTGAATTTGTATTGTGTGTGAAAAAAACTGTTTTTGCTGGTGGTCGAAAGACAATGCAGGGTGGTGACTTTTTATGATACTGTAGATGAACCTTGCTGACAATTATTTTAAAAACCAGTTACTGTTGAGAGAAAAGATTTATCACATTTTTCAAGAACATTTTTATCATTCTCTCCAATACAGTAAAATTATAAATGCTACATGGATCTGGCTCAAAACCAAACCAGACTAGGAAGAGATGGTGAACAGACAGTCAAGTAGATTTCACTTCAAAGAACAGCTGTAATGAAGGTCTACCGGTCATCACTACGAAACTGGAATATTGCCTGTATCATGAAAAACAAGAAAGAAAAAAAGTTGTTAAGCTGGAGGAAAAGATAAAGCAGATTTCTATTTTGCATTTTCATGGATTTTCCAACTACTAAACACTTTTAGAGGCAAAATGCAGACTTGGCTAACTTACTCTTCGTCTTTCCTTCTGCCACCTGCATTTACTTCCCCTTTCAGCTGTCAGCTCACTGTTTTCACTGATGCCAAGTAGTTTTCTTGCTGCTGTTATGGTCTTTAAAAAATCTTGAGCCTAGGGGTTAGGGTAGGAGAGAAGAAAATGTGATTGGCAATGAACCAAATGACTTTTAATTAATACAGACAACAGAACATACTGAACTACTGTAACTATGCAGCTGCTGCTATGTATTTAAGCTTGTATGGAACTTTCAAATGCAGGCACACAGTATAAGAAGAAAAAGGTCTAAAGGAAAATAAGGCCATTATTATTATTATTAATAAATTTGTTTACATGGAAGTTTATGCCAAACAAAATAGTTTCTTAGTAAATCATTGACAACAGAGTTCTACAGCTTAACCCTTTCTAATTCAATTCACTGAGATGCCATCTTGATCAGTTCTGGTGACAAAGTAATTGTCAACACAACTGTTAAAGGTATATTTTTTTAAGTATCTATTATTCTGGTGGCTGGTCAGTTTTGGACTCACCATTAAAATATTATTTCATACATTTTCATGTAAAGAAGCATCATTGCTGAAAATTTTTAAAGATTTTTAAATCTGTGTCATGATTTCATTCGCTGAATTGATTATTTTATCAGCAATGCACAAGTGTGACAATCTTGAGTACATTCCAGGATTTTGCTACACGTGTACAACAATAAGGAAGAAAATTAATTTTTGTTTGTAATGAAAGGGTTAAAATTACTCTATAACACTTTTCACTCGCACACAAAGCTGTAGCTACTGCTGTTTTAATTATCAGTTTTCAAAGATACATAGTAGCATAAAACTAACTTTGACACAATACAGATATAAAGGTCTTTCAGAAAGTAAATGCAATTCATTGATAAAACAATGACCAGGTATCATTTATTGGACTGCATCACTTACTGACATGGTTCATTGATTCACAATAGTAGAAGCTTTTTGATTGATTTGTAAGTCACAAATGCACTTCTGTTGGACCTTGTGATCACTGGAAATCATCGACTTCAGAGATGATCATTCAGGGGTCCAGAAAAGAATGGTGCAAGATCCAGACTGGGGGGAGAATGTGACAGAGGTTCAAAGTTTAGTCTGCTCAAGTTGTCAATAGTTGCCTGAGCACTGTTATACTGCAACAGAACAAGAGGTCATTCTTCCACTTTCTTGTTCAGGTAGCTTCAGATGGTTTTCTAGCACACATCACAGTTTAAGGCTCTGGTGATTGTGACTCCACGCTCATCTAGTGAGCAAGATTAGTCCTTGGGAGCCCAAAAACACAAGCAACATGACCTTACGACAGGCTGGTTGTGTTTTGAATTTTTTGAGTGTTGGTGAAACTGCAGGGGTGTCCTAATTGACCTTTATATACTGCTGATGTTTAGTCATTTTTAGACCTGTCCCCCCTCCAGTCACCTTTCCTTGCTCCGGACAGTTCTTCCATATTGCACCAACTTTCTCTGGTTGATTTCGACCTGCAGAAACTGAATCTCAGATCTGCTCTTCTCTGGTTGCATGCTGAAAACTGGTGGCCATGATGTTTATTTGCTTACTAGTGCCGCCAATGAACGAGAGTGTTCAGGTACTCTTAGAACATAGTGCTTGGTATTTACCACTTTGTCACAGAAAGCATCATTGTAAATATTGCCTTTATTTTCTGAAACAACTCCATTTGTGGGCATGTGTAATTATGCCTTTTTAATTTGTCACATTTCAAGGATCTTTAAAACACACTATGTACAGGTGCATCTCAAAAAATTAGAATATCGTGGAAGAGTTCAATATTTTTTGTCAATTATTTCAGAAAGTGAAAATTGTATATATTCTAGACTCATTACGTGTAAACTAGAATGTTTCAAGCATTTTTTAATTTTAATTTTGATAATTACAGCCGACAGCTAAAAAAATATATTAAAAAACATCTCAAAATATTAGAATATTCCATTTTGAGTAAAACACTATTTTTGCAGTATAAATACCATGAATCTCTCAGTCTGGTTCAGTACACACAACCACAATCATGGGGAAGACTGCTGACTTGACAGTTGTCCAGAAGAGACACATTGACACCCTCCACAAGGAGGGTAAGCCACAGAAGGTGATTGCTGAAAGGGCTGGCTGTTCGCAGAGTGCTGTATCAAAGCATATTCATGGAAAGTTGACTGGAAGGGAAAAGTGTGGTAGGAAAAGGTGCACAAGCAAGAGGGATGACTGCAGCCTTGAGAGGATTGTCAAGCAAAGCCGATTCAAGAACTTGGGGGGAGTTTCACAAGGAGTGGACTGAGGCTGGAGTCAGTGCATCAAGAGCCACCATGCACAGACGTGTCCAGGAAATGGGCTGCAAGTGTCCCATTTCTAGTGACAAGCCACTCCTGAACCAGAGAGAATGTCAGAAACATCTTACCTGGGCTAAGGAGAAAAAGAGCTGGACCGGTGCTCAGTGGTCCAAAGTCCTCTTTTCAGATGAAAGTAAATTTTGCATTTCATTTGGAAATCAAGGTCCCACAGTCTGGAGGAAGAGTGGAGAGGCACAGAATACAAGTTGCTTGAAGTCCAGTGTGAAGTTTCCACAGTCAGTGATGATTTGGGGTGTCATGTCATCTGGTGCTGGTCCACTGTGTTTTATCAAGTCCAAAGTCAATGCAGCTGTATACCAGGAGATTTTAGAGCACTTCATGCTTCCGTCTGCTGACAAGCTTTATGGAGATGCTGATTTCCTTTTCCAGCAGGACTTGGCACCTGCTCACAGTGCCAAAACTACTAGTAACTGGTTTGCTGACCATGGTATTACTGTGCTTGATTGGCCAGCCAACTCGCCTGACCTGAACCTCATAGATTCTTTATGGGGTATTGTCAAGAGGAAGATGAGAGACACCAGACCCAACAATACAGACGAGCTGAAGGCTGCTATCAAAGCAACCTGGGCTTCCATAACACCTCAGCAGTGCCACAGGCTGATTGCCTCCATCCCATGCTACATTGATGCAGTGATTCGTGCAAAAGGAGCCCCGACCAAGTATTTAGTGCATAAATGAACATACTTTTCAGAAGTTCGACATTTCTATATTATAAATCCCTTTTTTTTATTTATCTTATGAAATATTCTAATATTTTGAGATAGTGGATTTTTGATTTTCATGAGCTGTAAGCCGTAATCATCAGAATTAAGACAAAAAAAGGCTTGAAATATTTCACTTTATGTAATTAATCTAGAATATAGGAAAGTTTCACTGTTTGAATTAAATTACGGAAAAAAAATGAACTCTTCCGCGATATTCTAATCTTTTGAGATGCACCTGTATATATCTTTATTATCAGGCATTTAACCAACTGACTGTTTTCAGCTTGGTTAATTTATACAACTGCAGATTGTGTTGAATCACCTCAAATGAAAATACAGAATAACTAGGACAGTGTAGCTGCCTATTTTAGCTTGTAACAGAAACTGTTTATTTGTTTAACTGCATCTGTTTAATTTGCTAAATTAGCTATAGGTTAGTTTTCTGTCACATCTTAACCGGCAGTGAGCTTTAAAGAACTAGGTTCCTGAAAAGAACCTGACAGTTCTCTGGCAGTTCAGGTGCTAGGTATGCATGGAACATTGGCCTGATTTTGCTGTTGAAAGATAGTTTAAACCCCCCCCCTTTTATCACATTTTGCACGGGTATTGAAGTAGGATGGATCCTTGGCGATTTCTGGAAAATTATCAGCCAGTAAGTCGCAAATGGAATATAAAAAACCCATCAATTCCTGGTTTACTGGTAACAGCAGGAAGTACCGTCTCAGTTTTGCATATAAATAGATGTGTTTTGAGAAGCAGCAACGGGAGTGGGCTTGTCTCAGGGTTAGACCATCTGGTCGGGGCTGCGCTGTCACCTGAACAGAAAATCCCCTTGACGTATCCTGTAGGTACCATCTACCTGCTGGACTACTACACAAACCAGTTTGTTTTTTTTGTTTTTTAAAAAAAGTATTAAAATTACCCTCCTCCGGTCTTTTTTCTCTCTCTTCTCTGCCTTTTCTATTAGCTTAGGAAGAACGGCGCCTCTTCGTTGTCGCAGTGACACCTGAGGTAATTCGAAATAAGGATTAAAGATGTAACACCTGTAACGCACGGTTCACCTGCGGAACAACCCCGCATACATAGGGCAGTCCCTCTGCGCTCGGACTGACCCTGGGAGTGTATGGATGGCGCCGACGCCTCAGCTGCTCCACTGCTACTGAGAACAAAGGGATGACAACACGTGAAAATAGAAATAACCAATAACAACAGACTGCGGCTAATCTTTATCACTAGATACAGGTGTATCTCTGGCAACGAAGCTTCTCTATCGCGTAGTTCGTTTTCCCCCCGTCCTTTTTTGGCTTAAAATTTAAAAATAATAATTATAAGAAGGGATCCAACAAGAACTCGCCGCCATAATCTTCTGTTTTGATTTCAGCCAATCAGAACGAAGCGCGTCATTTACCGCCATCAGTTCAGACCTGACGTCCGCTATGTACGTACGGGTTGTATCTCTCCATGCCCCCTTTTATTGAAAATATTCATAATTAGCCGCCCCTATGCCAGCCATCAAGTGGTAGTGGTGCCTGTGTGCCTAGAAAGAAGCGGGCCACGCGACGAGGTAAGGCGGGGGAGGAGTGCAATGTGGCACTCGCTAGGTATGGCTCGGTCCCCACTGAGAGCTCTCTACGGTATAAAAGCTTCAGTTAAAGCGGCGAGTGTATCTATCAGCTGCTAGGGAATTGAGTCGCAGCATAACGGCGAATTAAAGATTTTTGGAAATCTCATAACACGATGAAAGCGACTGATGACACGAGAGACGCCTGCCAAGAGGTGACAAGCAGGTGCGCGAACGGGCTGTGGGCAGACCTCGTCAGTGGCTTGGAGACCGAGACGGCCAGCAGTTAACAAGGGAAGTAGACGTTGTGCAAGGGCTTCTCGAGGAGTTAACTAGCAAGAACTAACCGATGAGGGATGACCAAGACCCAGTTGGCGACGAGATGCCAGAGGAAGTGTCAACTGCGAAGTTTGCGCCTGGAAACATTGCAGAGATTGTGGATGTATTGAAGGCCGCCTCTCAACGAATGACCCAGACTGGGAACGCGCCGTTGGAAGACATCTCCCGCTATCGTGAGATTTTAAAAAGGGAGAAGGGCAACACAGCCGACACTTGATGCATTCATCAAAAAGAAGCCCCCCCCCCTGTTCAGCAACAACAAGAACCGGAGCCAGGCCCATCAAGAAGGGATCCTGGCAGCTCACCACACAATTAACAACACATCCACCGTTGCCAAGTCGGAGCAAACGTTGGCAACGGTGGGAAACACAGCGATGCAAGCAAGGTCCGGCAAGTCCACCGGTGAGTGTAATTGTTTGTTGTTTTTCTGTTCTATTGAAGGTGTATCTACGACATTGTCTTATACTGTCATATTTATTGGACTTGTACAGTATGGAAAATAACGAAGGACTGGAGCCTATTCCCACTCGCCTCGTGTCGAAACTGCCCCCCACCCCTCACCGGACACCGAAGTTTCCGAGAACGAAGTGGATTTCGTGAACATATCCACTTCGTTGCCAGAGGTATGAATAATAATGGGAAACTTAAAGAAGTTTCAAACTGCGTAGAAAAAAAAATTTGACAGGATCATATTTCATAATTTTCTGTTAAACAGGAAGTGACGTCAGAAACTTTCCGGTGATGCCTGTGGTCTCAACGATTAGTTCCGGCGGAGAGCTTTATATCTGTGTGAGAGTCCGGGGAGTTCTTGGTTTATGTAATAGCATAGTGCCCCTCCAAGATTGATTCCATTAAAAGAGGGTTCGGTGTGGTGGGAGAAGCGACAGCAGTGGTGGAGGTGGCTTTAAATATATAGGTCACATTTCTGATAAGGAGAGTGTTTGCTTATTTCAGGTGTTCATACTCAGTGTTAAGTGTTCTCTTGAGCTGTGTGAAAAATCCAGGTGACTAACCTAACACGTCTGTTATCTACTCTTGCTGCTGGCTCTTCTGTAAGGTTCTGTGAACGGGCATTCTTGCAGACATCTAGAGGCTTACAGAAAAAGTGATTAGGATGTGAATTAATTAGATCTTCAAGGTTTCCCTACAGGTAAGCACAGCGAATTGGTGGACTCACTCGGATCGTGCCAGGGCAGGCAGCCAGATGACTGATAGACGAAAGCAAAACAATGTTGGGAAGAAGTGTATTAGGTTATCAGATATGGGGGGTATAAATCTACTATTTAGTATTGTTTAACTAAACCCTCATCTGTGTTTGTTGTTGTTGTTTTTTTTAAACTCATTAATTTATAGTAGTTCCTTCTGCCCGTTAAAATGGTTATGGTGTGAGAAGCTCCGCGAACTGATGATAAATCGCGTGGTATTGGAACTCGGCTAGAATATCTGCAGCCAACACTGAGTGCAGACATTAAAAGGATGAGAAACCGCTTCCTGGTGGACTGAAGCGAGATGACGTCAGTCAAGCCTACTTGGCCAATGCTGGGATACCAAAACGGGAAAGGGGTGTTATAGCTGCGTGGACTCGGTAGGCTTAGGGTTAACCCCCAGTACTTTCAACTTTACCCACTTTGCGCGCTTGTCTGCAGTTTGAGATTAAACGAGAATTCGAAGTAAAATCACAGCCACAAAACAAAAACAACAACAACAACATCTACTTGTGTAAGACATCGGAGTATAAAAGAGTCTTAAGATCACTTAGAAAGCTCGCAACTCCAAAAAACGACGCCTGCAGATTCGTCCTGACGTGTCAAGGTGGCACTGCGCCGTGTTTGTGCCGTCTGTTAAAGGCAAAATACTAATTAACTTTAATAAAGTTTGTTGTCTTTTTTTTTTTTTTAAAGTAAAGGGAATCTGTTGTACAATTGTCGTAATGTACTCTCCGACGGTTCCGGTCCACCTTAATGCGCTGACACACTATTTACGCCCGAAGAAAGCTGAGTGCTTGTGGGTACCCCCTTTCGTACGACACCGCTTACTCCGTTCTTTCGCGAATGTTCGGCTAGTTCCGACCTTGGCAGACCCGAGGAATGAAAATGAGTTTCAGGCCATCCGACAACTTCAGAGTCCCGAATATTAATTAAAACAAATGATTTCGTGTCCCAAAATTAATACATGCTTTAAAAAAAAAAAAATAGAAATACGGACCCACAATCCCCCTGGCTGTCGGTCTGAGGCCGTAAACTGAGTTTTCATTCTTCATCAGCTACGAACAAGCACGTGGCCACTGGCCAACGTACTGTTTCCAACCTCTATTTTGATTGGCTGAGAGATTGTACGGTCGCTGTGTCACAACAGCGACGAATTCAACCCACTACTAATTACTGGAACATTTAGACGGAAATGTCTCGCCGTGTCATAGACGCGTCAGAATCTTTTAGTTTACTCGTATTATTACCTTTTGCTCAGTCGTCTCTCCCGCCGTCTCCAGCCTCGTTTTCTCGTGGACGTCCTCGTCGATCACTTTCAATTTCTCTCTCCCATTCGCCGTGCAAAGTGTGAACTCCTTTCTCAGGTACACCAGAAAGTTTCCCAGAACGACTCTCTTGCGAAGCTGACACCGCTTCGCCTGGAAGAGCTTCGCAGGGGTTTTCCTGATGTGATCTTCTACGAGCTCCAACCAGTCTCTGTCCCAGTCAAGAACTTCTTCGAACCTTAAAACAACCATAGCAGTCGTGTGAAGACGGTTATTCCAAAGTGTAGAGTTATACCTCTTTGTAAGCGAAAAGGAAGAAGGGATTCTAGCTAATGTGGAAACTCTTCCTAACTCGCAGTGACAAGAGCACTTGCACCGGAACCATTTATTCTCTGGTTGTGGATGAGTAATGACGGTCTTCCTAAGCACAACGGTTTTGTTAGCTTCGTGATGTAAGCTGTTTGAAGCACTTAACAGATAAGTCTTTAGCCACACTCGTGGCCTGATAAGACTGAGTGCAAATCGATAAGCCCACCGTAGTTGGCTGGTTTGTGGCTCGTGGCTGCTGTCAGGGTGGCGTATCCCGGCCAAGCGACGCGGTATTGGCGCACAACAAAAATTACGTCACGTGGGCCAGAAGAGGCCGGGCCGGGGTCAGTGATTCGGTCTGAGCGCCCGTCCATCGAGACAGGCATTTAACCGGACGTGGAAAAGAATCCACCTCCGAGAGATCGCGAAGTTAAACTATTCGACTTTGTTGTTGTTGTTGTTTGCTCGTTTAAAGTCATCACGGGTGGTGGTCAGGGACCACTGTAGTCGAAGATCTCTGCTGGCTCGCAAAGTTGATACAGTACCGGGGTAAGGGACACGGGCCCCCTAGCGGTCGGGGCAGCATCGGGACCGCCAGGTGGTGTGAATGCGGAGAAGCACCCAGTGCCGGTTCTCACCTGGGTGGGGCTCGTTGCATTCCAGGAATGACACAGACCCGGTTCAGAAAAATCCTACCGGATATATTCAAACCAGTAGAGCATAAGTCAGAGACGCACTTTCAATAATAAATAAGAGGAAACTAATCAGGCGTAACCTTAGATCCCTTCACTGTCTTTCATTCGTTAAAAATCCTGTTGGTTTTCTCGGTGAGCGCCGCGGTTCCTCGCCATTTTCCCGCATGAACCAGAAGCTATTTATTCTGAATAACTTGTTTGTTTTTCGGTTCTACTTGACAAACAGGAGCGACACCTGTCTTCCGAAGCCAGCGTAACCGGGGAGGGAACTCCCCCGGATGAGATGGCTAATTCAGCTACAGCTGTTTGCAGAATGAGTTCGATAGCAGGAGAGCAGCAGCAAACATTTTTGTCGGTTCGCCATCCCTGGGCTAAAGGGAAACCCCCCCCCTCCTCTCCAGCAGCAGGGACCTGCACAGACCCCAATTGCAGGGCGGACATTTTAAACCGAAAAGATAAATGAGCGCATTTCTAAATTCTTCTTCTTTGTCGGTAATCGCCGAACGCCTGACAGGTGTCTTTCGGATAGCAATCACCTTTGGTAAATGAGTGGCGGGTTTTTGCTTCTCTTCGTTGTTAATGTTGAGAGCTTTATTTTATAAAATGGTATTTTGTTCCTCTTTAGGCTCTACTCTGTTATCCTTGATGCATTTCTTTAATAATAATAATAAAAAAAACGTGAAGTCGGCCGACAAGATGGCGGTTCTTTCACCGTCTTCTCCAGCCGGCCGACAAGATGGCGGTTCTTTCACCGTCTTCTCCAGTCGGCCGACAAGATGGCGGTTCTTTCACCGTCTTCTCCAGCCGGCCGACAAGATGGCGGTTCTTTCACCGTCTTCTCCAGCCGGCCGACAAGATGGCGGTTCTTTCACCGTCTTCTCCAGCCGGCCGACAAGATGGCGGTTCTTTCACCGTCTTCTCCAGCCGGCCGACAAGATGGCGGTTCTTTCATCGTCTTCTCCAGCCGGCCGACAAGATGGCGGTTCTTTCACCGTCTTCTCCAGCCGGCCGTCACCTTCAATCCCCCCCACCTCACCTACCTTTCTCCTTCCGGTAAACTTTCCCCGACACCTAATTGTTACGGAATTTACCTGCTTTTTTTTTGACAGAAATTTATTTTTTTTAAAAAAAAAAAAAATCTGGGAACAATCGAGATCAGAGTTTTGTTTTTTTTTTTGTCTTTTTTTAGAAATTAGGCAGAGATTTATAATCTCCGGATTTCTTTCTGTCTTCCGTTCGCATCTCAATTTACGTTCCGAATTACACAGAGATTGACAGGTCCGCAGAAAAGACAGGTCCGCAGAAAAGGTCTCTCCATCGGTGCAGACCAATATATTCCCAGTCCGCTGAATTTTTTTTTTTTTGTTTTTGGTCTCTTGTTTGTTTTTTTTAAATAAAGAATCTGACGGCTTTGCGTTTTAAAGGGTATTCAGTAAATAGGGTAAAATGAGCCTTCCTAGGGGTCTTCGTGCTAATGATTGCTCATCACCGCCTTAAATACCGGACGGGTTCCTGCAGATCGACTTCTTGGGTGACTGAGACTATCCTACGTCATTCCGTTGCAGTTTTAACTGTAGACAATTAATAGCAGTAATAATAATATAGTGTTGACATGATAACCGAACTCAATACAGTGTTCGTCTTGCACAACTATGACGTGCACGGAGGTGGGTTTTTTTGGGGGGGGTTTCTCAAATAAAAGATTAGCGCTTTTACTGTGAAGTTATAGGGTCTGCCGATTGAAAAACTAAAAGAAAAATATATATATATATTTAATAAAGTTACGATTGAAGAAATGGAAATGTAGACCCCAGTTGTTTAGAAAAAAAAATCTTCTCCCGAAAGATATTGGAACAAAAAATTGATTATCGAATTAACCATTTTAGTAGGTTGGCGCTCAGCCGAATCGGAGTTCAGCAGATTTAGGGTTCGATTTTGAACCACTTCCGCTTTAATTATGAAAAGAATCCTGATAAAAATATAAAAAAGAATTCCCAAAAGTCGCCTTTGACAAAACTACAATAACTAGTAGAAGGTCTTGAGGGGAAAAAAAATCTTCAAAAATGTTTTTAAATCGCCTTGATGATAACGAAGATTGGTGAAAAGTTTTAGCTTATATCCTAAAATCGAGTGCGTTAGTGCTCGTATTCATTACGAAAAAGACCAGAACAAATGTAATTATTGGCATCTGTGCTGTAGATTGATACACTTCTGATTCAGGGTTTACTAAAGATGTTTAATTATAAGTCGTTTTATAGCTTTAAAAAAAAAAACTGCTATAACTTTATTTTTCGATGCATATTTTGAATATAATTTAAAGAGACTGACAACAAATATGGAAAGGAAGTAAATTATTTAATAAATGAAATATTACTTCTTTGCTGTAACTGCTAATTTAGAGAGAACCAGCTGGTGCTGCTCTGGGGGGGAAATGGCTTTTACAAAAAGGTTTTATATCAATTTGGAAAAACAGAAATTTTCTCTTTAAACGCACAATCATCGAATGAAAATTTAACTGATGCTAACGATGCGTTTCTTAACATTCTGAAAGCTGCACACTTACATCTAACTTTGTTCCATGAGAGCCTCTTTATGGACCATGTTTTTAGTTTTCCTCGGGGTGAAAAGCAAAACAGATTTTATGTTTTGGCTGAATCTTGAGCATCCAACATACAGCTGTCCACGGGGAAAGCAGGGACCACCCAACATCCTTCTCAATGATTGGCCCTGTGACTTTATTGGTGGTCATAGAAAAGCTGGGTTTTATAGGGAACTGGATTCCCTTGAATTTAAAGGGCTCTTCAAAAATTACATAAGGGTTATGTGTCGGCTGACTTGTTTAGGGATCTGAAAAGCACCTGACCAATACGGGGCTGGTCTATAAGATGGTGGCAGAGCCGTAGCAAAGTATTAAATGGGTTTTTATTCTTCTTAATCTTCAAAGTTATTCCGTGTGCGATATCGAAATCTGCCGTTGACGGTTTTCAGGGGTCGACTGTTGGAAGATTGGAATCTGTAGTCGCTTTCATGTTGAATGAGCACCGTGAAGTTGTAGTAACTATGAACCTTGAAAAGGAGCTTTTGTTGGCCCCTGAGACCAGGCTCTGGTACCTTTGGATCCTGCCTTTGATCCTGAGTTACTTTCATAATTTGAGGCTGCTAGGTCGCCTACTTTGAATGAGTGCAGTGAACTAAGTGTAACCTGTAAGGCTTTTAAAAAGCTCCCTTTGGTGACCTCAAAACAGCTTTCAAGGCCAACCTGAGGTAACTTAAGTGTCTATCCTAACCCTAAAGCACCCGCACCGAAATATGGGGCCTCTAGGGGCTACGGTTCGGCTGCGAAAGAGTAACAAGCAAATGCTGCACACACGCTTGAAAATATCTGTTAGATATATATGAGACATCGAAGCAAACTTTTTAAAGAATTTTACTTCTTACTGTAAAACTGATAAATATGACGATCCACTTAAACAATCTTTTATACGAACACCCGAGATTATAGAAAAAACTTCTGTTTTAAATGTAAATAAATCATTTTTTTTTATCATTTAGTGTATTGCTTTTATTTGGTTTAAAATAGCAAATCTACGTGCAGTGAAGACGTCCGTATAGAGTAGCGAGATGTAGAATACTTGGATGTGAGTGGAATAACGTATTCCGTTACTATAAAAAAATAAGAACATTTGAAGAAAATAATATACATTTAGATATATCAGTGTATGATAAAAGTAGTTTTAAAAAGAGGTTGTATTGCATAAAATCAAAACAAAAATTGATTTTAGAAGGTTAAAAAGCTCATTATACTTTAATAAGAGATTTATCTGGATTAGTCCTGTCACAAGTATTAGACCATAAGAAAAAATGTGTATATCTGTAACAATTGTTAGCTAATTATAAAGACGAAAAAAGGTTTTTAAATATAAAAAGCGATGGTAAAATTGCACAGATTTTATTTAGATTATAACAAAGTAAGTCAGAAGTATAATAATAATAATAATAATAGAATACTAGAAGAGTGTAATGATGTCTATTCCAAATCTAATCTTTTACTTTTAACCTATGTATTTGAAAGCGTAAGAAAAAAATATGTCAAAAGGCTTATACGTTATATCGTTGTCAATTCTTAGCCCCTTTGGAATGCTTATTTAAAGATAACTAAAATAAAATTAGATATCTATATTATTAACAGTAGAACAAGATATAAGAGGAGAAATCTTTTTCTGTTCTACAAAGATTGATGTAAATAAATTTTAAAAAAATCTTATATTTAGATGCTAATAATCTCCTCCTTTTTGGACCGTGTCAAAGCTCTCGGTACTGATAATTTTTTATATGGGTGGAAGAGCGAAATCTAAAGTATTATAAGATGTAGTTATAAGGTACTAACTTGCTGGTGTATTGTCGTGTTTGAAGTAAATTTAGAATATTCAAAAGAATTACACGTTTATTAAAAAGTCTAAACATTAGTGCTGGGGAAAATATACAGGAAAGAAAGAAAGTGGGTTCTACTTTACCAAAATAAAGTGATAGACATGAAATAAGATCCAAACCACCGTTACAAAACTGTGTAATAGAAAATTATCCTATACAATATATAAAACTTACTTATCTCTAAGTATGAAAATAACTGAAACCCATAAGATCTATTACTTCATTTACCCAGGTTGCTTCAATTCGGGAAACATTATAATAGAAGCAGTATTAGTAATGGTTGTTTGATGTTGACTGGGTTTGCTAGAAGTACAAAAAGAAAGTAAACGTTTACAGAGATTAAAAATTCTCATAGATATATAAACTTGATTAAATAAATAGATTTCAGGTACAGATGAAAAAAAATAAAATCTTTATATGATTTATATGGTTATAATATATACAGAGGATTCAATGTTGGTTATTCTTCTAAGCATTGGAAATAACATTCGAGTATAAAATGTAAATAACACGAGGTAGGATCGCATCTCATGTGTAAAAATGAGATCCGCCATAGTACAGTCACGTGCTGATATAGTCGACTGTGATTGGTTGTCGTGAAAAGCAGTCAGAAAGTGGCGCGGAAGTAGAAAAATAAACCATAGAAGTAAAGGAAGTGACGTACAAAAAGGTGTGGTGATTTTATGACTCCGTGGGGGGTAAATATGACATTTGACTTTGTAGAGACAGTATGTATATTTTTTCTTAGATTAATATCTTTTCTTAAATGAATTATTATATTTAAATTAATTTTATCTACATTTACGGTCACATCAATTATCGTTAGTGCGTTTGGTTTAACGATTTCCATAATAACTGTGACAAGGAAGTAAAAAAATACTGAAGCACACTTTCGATTGTATAATTCCATGTAGCGGGGGTTAGTTATTTTTTTAAAACTTTTAAAGTGTAATAAATTATTTAAAGAATGGTTAAACTTTGTAAATAATCAGAAAATCTGTCATTTGATTTTTATTATAACTAAATTTGGCTTCAGCGAGAGAGAGAGAGAGAGAGAGAGAGAGAAAGAAAGAGATGGAGAGGGAGAGAGAGAGAGAGAAATATGTAGAGGATGCATGGAGAGAGAGAAAGATGTAGAGAGCTGGATGGAGAGGAGAGAGAGCGAGAGGAGAGAGAAGAGAGAGAGGATGGAGAGAGAGAGAGATGGATGAGAGAGAGAGAGAGGGGAGAGAAGAGGAGAGGAGAGAGAGAGGAGAGAGCGGGAGAGAGAGCGAGAGAGAGATGGATGGAATAGGAGAGCGAGAGAGAGAGGGGAGAGAGAGAGAGAGCGGCGAGAGATGGATGGAGAGAGGAGAGGAGAGAGATGGCTTGGAATGGAGGCGGAGAGAGAGAGAGAGAGGGGATAGAGAGAGAGATGGTTAGAGAGAGGATGGAGAGAGAGAGAGAGATGGATCGAGAGAGAGAGAGAGGATGGAGAGAGAGAGAGAGAGATAGATGATCAGTATCTTCTGGTTTTGATTCATCAAAGGTTTTAAAACAAAACGGTACAATTTAAATAAATGGTGATATAAATTTAGATAATCATAGAATCGCTCACATTAATAACCCTGTTTGGCTAACAAAACGCGTAGGTGATTCAGTGCAACAAATAAGTAATTTTTTTTTTTTTTGTATGCCTGGGACTGGAGCATCGTGGACGGATCCGACAGACGGTATTACCACCATGAGCAATTCGTGTGCGAGTTCTGCCATCGGAGAACCGCCGTCCGCAGCGCCATTTTCCCCCCTCTCTCGAAGCGAAACGACACCATCAGAAATCTCCTGGAAAGATAAGTTATGACAAAGATACCGCGTATTTAATGGTGGATTTAAACTTAAAAAGAAAAGCATTTATTAACTTTTCAGATCCAACTAGTAATCTTATATATATATATATATAATTAAAAGTAAAACAAAAAAAGTGACTTTACCTTCACATTATGGTGAAAAACAAAGTCTGACCGAATTTCTAATTTTTTTTTTTTAAACAAATATAATGCGGCGAATTTTCTAAAGATTCCGTGAAAATAAGCACCGGGGAACATACTAAGTACTGTGAGTCAGTCGGTGAACAATTTGTTGCAGCACAAAAACAAAAAACAAAAAAAACAAAAACGCTTTCATTCTCTTTTCACTATGGGTTTGTGATGTTTAGATTTCTAGCGCGCGCGTATTTGTAAGGGGCCGCCCCACCAAGAACATCGAGATATTTCCTACAATAAACAGAAAAACACCCAAACCCACCCCCCCCAGCCTTTGAAGCTTGATGGCGATTTCCGGTTTAGCCTTCAATGCTCTGAAACCCCCTTTTTTATTATTATTATTATTATCAGGCAGGTGTCCGGACAATACACACCCCGACCGACGTAATTAACGCGTCAGGCACCGCACCGAGAAATAGTGGCGTAGAACGTTGATTGTTTACTTCCCCTGGCCGTACCGGTTTCTCAGATGGCGATTTACTCGGGTCTGATCTAGAGATATTTTATTTTTGAATTGCAATCTCCATTTTACGTGCAGTAGTGGAAATAATCAGGAACACAACCCCACACCCCCGCGTGCGCTCGCTCGCAAAAATCCACAAATAACGAGAAGTTGTAACTGGGAAAATATAGAGAAAAGAAATAGTCATACAGCGCATTAGTGTTTTGGTACGTGAGCCCCTTTGCTTTATATAGAGCATGACCCCCCCTGTTTTCGCGCGCCTAGAGAAGTTATCGATGTGTGGCTGTGGGATGCTGTCCCCCAGAATCCTGCAGCACTTTCGACAATCCATCCAAAGCCGTCTGGTTTCCGTTTGACTTTCTCAGTAGCCGTATAACTCCCGCCTGGGCCCCGTGTCCGGACTTTGTGCCGGCCCATGCGTCTCCCTGGGTGTTCCACCAGCCTCTTTACGGTCCAGATAGCTTTTCATCGCGGTGGCTGTATGGTTGTGGCTATTTCCGAGTTGGAAAATGAATCGCCGCCAATGACACGTCTTCCCTGGGGGAGGGGGGGATGGCAGAACCTTCTGGTATCTGTCGGCAGTCGGATACCTTCGTTTTTATGCAAATTTCCATTGTTTTTGGCTGATATACAGCTCCACGCCTGTATTGATTTTTACCCCTTGTGCTTCACCGTAGCTTATTGCCAAACAGTTCGAACTTGGACTCATCTGAAAGAGCATCTTCTTCCAGGTTTGGCCATCTCACTCTTTGATTTCGTTCTATCCATTTAATCCTTACCGTTTGGTTGCCTCTCGCCAGCGAAGGTTAACGGTAAAGCTACAGAGACCGCTTCGCGTTAATGCATATCCCACGGTTCTCCAAGAAACGCTACAGGTAGGTCATCCGTATAAGATCTCCGCTGGCTCGTCGTCAATTACGTAGAGATCATAATCCCCCCACCCCACCCCAAGGTACTTAACGTTACTTCTGGAGACTTTGGTCTTTCTTCCTCGACCGTGTCTATTGTTAACAGAACCAGTTTCGCGTATCCACCTCAGAGTCTTGCATAGTCTCCTTCTGAAACATGAAGTCGGGCTGCGATTTATCACATGGAGTAGCTTTCACTAGCTAAGGCTTTGATATCTGTATGCTTGTCGTGTGATATTTCCTTCCCAGGAGTCATAAAATCCACCACACATTTGCAATGACGTCACTTCCTTTTCTTTTATAGTTTATTTTTCTGCTTCCGTGCCACTTTCTGACTGCTTCTCATGACAACCAATCACAGTCGACTATATCAGCACGTGACTGTACTATGGCGGACCTCATTTTTACACATGAGATGCGATTCTGCCACGTGTTGTTTACATTTTATACTCTCTCTCTTTTTTTTCCCCCTCCATCGAATGTTTCCATAATTATTTCCAATGTTGTTTATTATTTTATTTATCTTTTATCATTTATATGTAAGACATCATCACTTCGGACAGCTTAGTTAGATAACCAGCAGATTAATAATGGGATAAGTAATGACAGATTGGGAAGGAAGCGACTAATGAGAAACCAAACCGAATGGTCATTTTCCAGGTGGTTTCAAGTTCTTCGTTTTGGGTTCCTTTTCCTTGCAGTGCGGATGCAGGTGGCTGCTTTTCTACAAGATCAGAAGAAGGAAAATTCGCTGTGTTTTGAGCCCAAATGTTAAAATAGTTATTCCACAACACGCTATTACTTTGTGTGTGTTTTTTTTTTTTTTTAATTTACCTGGTAGTATAACGTATCATCATCATCAATGAATGAATGGATTAAAATAGAAAGTTTTACATCTTTTGATGAAGTGGAATTCTAAAAATGCGGTGACTTTTGAATTTGGCCGAATGACGTAAGTCGATCACGTGTTCAGGGTTTAGTCCGTTTATTCTCGGTTTAATGAACTAAAAAGAAAAAAATTAAATTTTTTTTTCCACTTGATAACCTCCAAATGTTCAGGGCCTCTCGTATCTCAAACCGGCGGGCACCGGAGTTTAAAGAGCGAGATTATTGGTCACCCAGATCAGTCTGGGGGTGTACCGCAGCCATGGCAAGACCGCGATCGTGGTTCCTGCCCTTCTTCCTGGTTGTTTTTGGCCGGGTGAGTTTGTTGTTGTTTGTTTGTTTCTTTTACATCCCAATCTCTTTAACGGTGAAAACGGTCGGGATACTTCCGCTAGTCTTAATTCTTTTCTCAAAGAGAAAAAATTTAATTAATTTATTTTGTTTCTCTCTTGTCACGAAATGAAAACAACTGCAAACAAATAAGGGGGGAAGCGAGAGGGCACGTGACTGGCACTGAGGGAAAGACCTGACTTTGTTTAATAACCTCATCGCCACCGACTGACTGTTTCGAGGTGTGATCTCTACCAGCCGCCAGTAATCGAAGACATTTAAAAAGCATCGGAACCACTTTTCGTATATCTATAATGTATTCCAATTCTCCATCGAAATTTTACGAAACATGTAGATTTTTAAAGTCCCTCGTTTTCCCCAGTTTTCTCATAGGATACTCGATTCTACAGCCAGTTATAACACCAGATGGTTATTGCATACGAACCCGTTCATACCATTTGGACAGCAGGGAATTATTTGGCAGATTAAACCCTGAGACCAATTTAAAAAAAAAAAAAAAGGCCAGGTATTACACCTGAATCGTAGCAAAACACACGCATTCATAGATTCTATAGATTTCTCGCTTTTTTTAAAACAAACCAAACCCCTCCCTCTCCTATAAAAGGAGTCAGCTGAGAAACATGAACGAAAAAGGGGATTCAAAATCCTAACTTTATTACTGTCATCCAGATTAAAAACACCACACACACAACACTCTTGACACTATTTATTATATTTTATGTATTTTCCCAAGATGTTAGGACGGTGAGAGAATGTTTTCCAAGCGCGAATGAGCTGTGAAAAGACGCGAAATTCCCACCGGGGCACAGATCGGTGGGTCACACCTCACACGGCGGACATGCAGCCTCAATGCATACGGGCAGTGCTACTAGCGGCGGCGACACCAGTCGGTCCCAGGCCGACCGTCGTCTTTCTTAGGTGGCACCTGCGTAATCCGGTTTATTCTCAGGTATTCTTTATCATAATCCGCCCCACACGCCGGAAAAATTATGCTGCCTTTAATTTATTTTAAAATAAATAAATAAATAATAAATAAATAAATAACCGACAACAGCCCGGGATTTCTCTGTTTGTTTCTATTTTCCTCTCTCTCTCTCTCTTTTTTGTGTCTTATCCAGAAAATTTCTGCGAATAAAGAAAGGGAAGTTTTGGGGCAAATCGATTTCGAGTGCGGCCCTGGTGAGTATCGCGAGAGAGCGGTCCGAGACCGATCTCCTCAGAGGGAGGGGACGGCTTCCCGACCCGTCCGTTTGACAGTAGCGCTTCCGGAAACACCTGGTTTTCGTCCCGCCCACGATGGCCGACAAGCACCTCCGTGGTGCGCGCGTTCTTTTCTAAATTAATAAATAAAACCGTTCTTATGCATCTAAAAAAAAACAAAAAGGGGTTGGGGAGAGGTGGTGATGATGGTGATGAAATAAGGGGGCAGAAGATGCATAGTATGGAGCAGTCATCATTTCTAGCTGTTGGGTTGCGTCCTCTAGCGGCGGTTTTCCACCACAAGAGCAGTGTACCGGCTGCACCGTCTCGTCTGACCATCATTCCCCGCCGGACCTTTGAGCATCAGAGGTTAGAAGCGCCTCTTCCCCTCTGGTGACCATCTTAGGCTGCTTATTCAACTTCTCTGGAAGGTCAGGAGTTCACCAGACCATAAAAAGCACTGGCCATATTTCCCGTTTTTCTTGGCACTTTACTTAGGGGTGACTACTGTAAATCTTCCCTCCATTATATCCACCAACTAAATGTCTGCAGAATCATCTATTTCACGAAATGGGCCGGTTTCTTTAGTGTTATATTGAGATTTTAAACAAATTTAAATGATTTGTTTCCTAATTGTTATATGGCTTTAGAATTACGTTTAATCTGAAAATATGTCTAATTATATGGACATTTTCTGCAGTATAAAAAATTCCTCGTTTCTGCTGAGATTAGTAGTTAATTAGGATAAAGGTAAACGTGTGGATCCTTGCTTCTTTGTTACCACTGCTTAAACTTTCGTTTTGATAAAAGAGAGTGATCAACAATAAGTTCGGCTCGTGCCATTCAATTATGATTTTCCCTTTATTAGTATTTTCTTTTGCATAATACAGTTATGCTTCTCATCTCAGTAAATTGACGCTTTGTCCATTTGATTGCTAACCTCTGACCTTATAGAACTTGGATAAGGTTAAAAGTATTTAACATTTAAAATGTTAATTAACTGTTTTAAAAATCAAACTTTCTCTAAAGTTATATTCATCTTTATCAAAGTAGATAATAATAATTTATTCTTGAGGAATCTCTATACCAATATATATATATTTAGCCGGTTTTGAGTAATACTGTTTTATTTTTTAAAAGTTAGTATATTTAATTGTCTCTTTTTAATAATGAGATTTTATAAACTCTCTCCCTTTAAAATAATATGTACATCAGACAAAGTTAATAGTATTTAGATTTTTTTGTGTGTCCCATTTCATTTGTTGTTTAGAAATGTTTATAGTTTGCTTTTATCTACATTATCTAACATATATTTAAAACAATGACATTGAATCTTTATTTAAATATGCTGTTGTGTAGGATGCCATTTTGTAAAACTTTCACAACTGTTTAAAGGTAATAAACAGGCTAACCCTGGACATCATCTCCCCCGCAGCTATACATACCAACATATGAAAATATTTGCGCGTATGTTCGTGCTGGATGAAGTTCCTTAATGTTAGTGGTGTGTACAGCCCACGGTGAGCATTCATCGATCGCTTGCTTCTCGATACTTTCCAGGGTGGCTTGCCAAGTTTGGGAACTGCTACCTGCTTGGAAGTAACATCGTGAACTGGGCAGAAGCTCTGGAGACGTGTGAAAGGTATGATTCTGCGCCCTCCTGTTCTTTGAACTCAACTACCATCGCCAGGGTATACGTGTTTGTTTGTTTTGTGGCTCTTATTTTGCTCTGTCGTTACACCTCTAGTTGGCTATTTTGTTTGTTTACATGTAGAAAGTACTTGGTAACCGTCGTTAAAATTGCTCTCTGTATCGGTGTTACCAACTTGCGTGACAGAGGAACGGAACGAGTGATTGTTAATGCTGAAGTTCATCATAAGAAGACCTGACTACACACCCTTAGCACAGTGCGAGTCCATGTCCGAAACTTATATCTCAATAGAAGTTCGGCTGTTTAAACAAAGAGACCGGAACTGTAGCAGTTTTACTATTTATGGTGTAATATTAGCTTAGCAACATATAGATCACTGTGTCTTTGACGTTTTAATGCCACTGTACGTCTATTATAACTCCATCTTCATTTATTGTGGTAGAGTAATCGCTCAATAAGCAGTATAAATCTACCGGCTACAGAACTATATGTTTACTGATTGATTTTTCCTGCAGGTCTGTTATTACAGTATCCACGAGAAACCTTATTTGCTACCGAAGAAGCACAAAGCCTACTTTCTTAGTTTATAGAATTGTTCCTCGTACCACTGTTTGTTTTTTGTGTCTTTTTTTGTACAGTTCTATGCATTGTTTGCGTCAGAATTATTGTACGAATTAAAAGAAAAAGATTTCTAATGTGAATTAACCCTTATAGCCACCCGAAGTATAATCTTTTTCAGGAATTAAACAAATTCGGTTGACGATTGCCGTCTGTTTTCCACATCAGCAGTTTGCGCCAAAGGAACCAGCGGATTGCGTGTATTAAATTTACCTTCAGTGTGCGAATGCAGTTTTCCACCGAACAGCAATCATTCTTGCGAATGCAGTTTTTCCCATGATCGCACAACCTCTGCGAAGCACGTGACTTGTGAAATCTGACCGCTTGGCAGTTTAGGACACCTTGGCAGTGAGTCGCCGCTTTACGCTGTGCATATCGTATGGTGACGACGCCTTAGCTTGGAACTGGTGCGACGGATTCTTCTCAAGTTTCCTTTCAGCGCGATAATAGCGACAGTAACAAACTTCTAAAATACATGGTAAAGCGGCGATCTTTTAAACTTTGGAGAATTAGTCTCCCGCCGTTGATTGGACTGTTAACGGGAGGAACCATTAAGGTGGCAATAGTTTTTTGGGCGCAGCTTTCGTTGTTGGGCATTAAAAGGAAATGTTTTTAAAAATGGCGGTTTTTATTCAGATATGGCGCCCAGTTGGCAAGACCCAGGGACGAAATTGAAAACGACTTCCTCTACGTCTCCTCACAGGCTGTCTTCAAGAGCGACTTTTGGATTGGTAATACTCACAGAATTTTGTTCTATCTTTTATAAAAAAAAAATTTTTTTCTTTTATTTTTTTTTTTTGTAATTTGGCTGTTACATTTGTACGGACGGACTCGTCAGAACTCAGCACATAAAATCCAATTTATCCCAAAGAAATCCTTTAGAAGCCAGAGGCGATTATAGACGATACGAAAAGTCGTGTAATTCAGGCATCTTACATATCGACCATTCGTTATCATGAATCATTAATGAATAAAAATGTCCAAATATTCCGCGTAATACCTGAATATTTATTGCATGTAAAGAGCATCGGTTGAAGATCGATCCACAATATAAATTTAAGAACATTAATGTAGCCTTAAATCTATGATTTTCTGCCTCTTACACCTTGATTACTTTTCCCTTTTCAAAGGTATGAACAAAAAGGACAGTATTGTTTTATGGAGTAGACAAGATAAAGGGTCAGTTTATGAAGGTTCCTGGGGACCTTATCAGCCTGATTTCCAATCTGGAAGTTGTGTGGTTATTGGCGACAATCAGCTATGGACTGTGAGAAACTGCAATCAACTGCATCCTTACATTTGTCAGTCCGAAGCCTGTTTACAAAGTAAGTTGTTTTCATTTATCTGAAAAGCGACATCTATTATACAAACTAAGCTTACCTAATACCTTTGATCATTGTGTGTATTATAAATGGGCAACGTCTGGAAACATTCTAAACTCCTTATAACGTTTTAATGGTATTTCTTTACAAATAAAACCCGGATGTGCACAGGATATTGAGGACTTGTACAATAGAACTAAAGTTTCTTCGGTTTTATGTTGGATGTGTTTGCGATTGTGTGCTCGCTCGTGCACATTCAAAGAGAATAAAGGTCTGGGTGTGTCGATTGAAATTAACTGCTGGGAGTTCGGTTAATTATTCCGAGAATTTTATCGACCCTTTTTAGCGACAAAAACTCGCACTATTTTTATTTTTATTTTTTTTTACATTAGATTTTTTTGTTTATATTAACCTCGGATCGATTTGATAAACTTACCATCTCAGTGGCTTCCTGTTGTTTTTTTTTCTCCTCCTCATCATCTAACGACGTGGGACGGACGATTTTCGATAACCGTTATAACAGGTAAAAGAAAATTTCTCCGCTTCAGATTACAGGTGAACAAGCCGCTGTGGACAAACGTGACACAGAGAACCACTGCACATTACAAACATACAGACAATGAGACAGACAAGGACATTGGCAGTGTTCATCCTCAGAAAGGGGTTCTGCCGAAGGACCGATCCCATCAATCCAGACATCTTATTCTCTCCAACCGTTTCTCCTTTTGATTAAAGTCGCCCAAGACTCTGTTGTTTTTTTTTCTTTGTCTTCTGCTGCATTTTCGACTGTCGACGACGGTGGCTACTCTTTTCTTGTTTTTCCGTTTCGTCCGTAAGGAAATCTGAATTGAAGTAGTTTGTGGGTAGAGGCTAATACGTCTTAATTCCCGCGATATCCCTGGTTAAATCTTTTCTGGCTTCTCTAATGTGATGTATGTACTGTCTCAGATTCCTTTGCCCATAGAAACACTCGAAGTAATTTCTTTTATCCAACGTCTCCTTATTCCCAACGTTTTCTATCTTCTTTCTGTTTTTTTTGTTTTTTTTCTCCGCATATTTTCTTGTAATTATAATTTCCCACAATTCCCTTTGGATGATTTCTTACCACCCGTGGAAACTTAGACTCCACTCCAACTTCCTCGGTTACGTGAAGTGTTTACTCTGCCTGTGTGTCTGTCTCTCTGTCTGTGTGTGTGCGTGCCAGAGAGATATGACGTCAGTGCATAGAGAGAGGGACATTACGTCAGTACAGAGAAAGATATGACGTCAGTGCATAGAGAGGGACATGACGTCAGTACAGAGAGAGGTATGACGTCAGTGCATAGAGAGAGGGACATGACGTCAGTACAGAGAGAAATATGACGTCAGTGCATAGAGAGAGGGACATGACGTCAGTACAGAGAGAAATATGACGTCAGTGCATAGAGAGAGAGGGACATGACGTCAGTACAGAGAGAAATATGACGTCAGTGCATAGAGAGAGGGACATGACGTCAGTACAGAGAGATATGACGTCAGTACATAGAGAGAGGGACATGACGTCAGTACAGAGAGAGACATGACGTCAGTACAGAGAGATATGACGTCAGTACATAGAGAGAGGGACATGACGTCAGTACAGAGAGAGATATGACGTCAGTATGTATACACACACACACACACACACACATATCGAGAGAGAGGGTTTATGCATTCTCCGTCTTTCTTCTGATTACCCTGGATCCATTAACAGAATAATACATTTTTTCACACATAAGTTTATTTACACCTGTCCAGTGTAGTTAAATGTTACAGGTACATAAGCATCTGACGTCATCAACCTCTGTGACGTTTCTAAGAGGCTTACCTTCTACTCTCTGTCACAGGTGCTCCTTTATGGTTATTGAATTATTTCGCTGGTTGAACCGCTATTCCGCTTTTGTGTGCATCACTTTTTATCCGCGAGATGACGAACCTGTTGATAAAACTTTCCAAAAACTATATTGGCTTTTGTGGTGGAACATTTGCAATAACTGGTGAGCATGTGCCACATCTTTGTCCTCTTACAGATTATTTCCGGTGTGCGAATGGCAGGTGCTTGCTTCCCAGTTGGAAATGCGACGGTGATAACGATTGCGGTGATAATTCAGACGAATCTAACTGCCGTAAGTTATTTACAGACACGCGTACGTGTGTGTGTGTGTGTGGGGGGGTGTAAATCTGTCAAATCAAAGAGGTTTATTTAGTATTTAACTAGTCTACGAAAGTATATACAGCCAGGGACTGGTTTTACAGTAGCATTCCCCATTATTTTATTTCCGCCCGTTTGAAGAGAAGAGGCGGATGGACACTTCAGCGATATTGCTTTGTTTACGCATCCCGTTCGTATTCATTTATTTGTCCGTTTTGTTTGTCGATCGCACGTAAACTAAAAGAAAAAGTGTTCAGGTAACTCGTGGGTGGTGAAACTTCATTTAAATTGTAAAAATCCGACGGAATGTTCTCGGCATTCTTACAGTTTACGGCGTCACTTCTCCAAACCGGCTCTTCCCGAACTGTCTTCCACACGCCCCGTTTTTCCCTGCTAAAGGCACAGAAAATCCAGACACGGATCAGTGGATTCGGGGTCGGAGTTAATCGACAAAAACGTTAGAAATTCCCCTGTTTCGGATTTACTTCAAACAGTCCTGCTGTAATCGTTTTGGTGCGTGTCTCTGTCGCTAGCGGTTAACTGACAGAAGTGTCCGTAACTCGGCCTCCTCTTTCTGCTGCTGCTGCTGCTGCTGCTGGTGGAAGCCATAACCCAGATACTTTATTCAGTTAGAAGTTGATGCCGACGTCGTTTTCAAGCACTTAAATACGTCTGGACGCCCCCCCCCCGCCAACCATGGACCAGGGATGAAGTTTCTATCTGCTGATAATAATGTTCCCACAGTGCAGCATTGCGATGGCTCTCTCGCACTGCTCCGCTACAGGGTCCTACCAGAATAATTCAGACGCCTGCTATTAAAATACGCTAGTCGTTGTGGAAGTCGGGCAGATGAGGACAAACAGTAGGGCTAAACTCGTTATATTGGTACTTGAACGAGCCATCTGTTGCAGCTCGAACAGACTCCACCCCGTTTGACACAGAATAAACAGGACTTTATATCATAGTCTTCGATCCAGGCTCCTTCACATCATGAGAACTTCTTTTAATTTCATCATATCGCCTTACGTAGACCGGTGACTATCAGCTAATTGTCCAGGTGCTTCCACCTGCGTGTGGTCCATAAGATTTATATCTAGGAGTGTTAAATGTCTCAATTGCCTCTTTGAAGACGGTAGTCATACGAGAAATGTACGGCTTCTCTGTACAGCGGTAGGAAAATGGAAATGCACTGAGCAGAAATTCGATGTATTTTGATAAGCAACAGTTGTCTCTCCTCTACAATAGACTCTCCCGCCTCCGAATTCGATCATCACGTGAAAACGGTGCTGTTGAAATCCGCGGCCTGGTGGATATTTACCTTGGTGAACGACGAGATAATGTCAACTGCAGATCGTTTCCAATCTTTAGAATCTGTCGTCTACTCAAAGCCCCGCTGTTGACGGTCTGTAATGAGACAACTCCGGGTTCCGTCTGTTTCCGGCACAGTGATAGTACACACTGATGATCTGTCCGTCCGCCTTATATATATGTATATACCTTCAATATGTAAACGGTGGTCAGCTGCATCCACTTACTGGGTTGGCATTGTATATGACAAAACTCTTCAAAGAATGCTAGAATTCTTGGAGCAGTTTGATCCGCTTTTGCGACATTCCATGATGGGAACATTTCTGCCCATTCCTGGAGGGTCAGTGACTGTTTGGCTATTCGGCCCTTTTTTGGCTTGTAAACTGCTTACTGGCTGGTATGTTAACCCCCGCTACGTTAGCCAGTTCTGACAGTTTCTCCTCCTGTGTTTCAGCTTCCAGCTGCGCCCATTACCACAGAGCGGACACCGGAACAATCGTAGCCGACAGAAGTGTCTACGTGAACAACGCCTATTGTCTCTGGACTGTCGAAGCATCGCTAGGATCAAAGATACACTTGACGGTAAATGCTTAGTTTTAATTTCAAATTCCCTTTAATGGATAAACGACCGAGAACTGTAGCGAATCAGACTCAAACTAACTGGGGTTTTTTTTCGTTTTCAACAGAAAACGAGGTTAGAACTTCTACTTTAAGTTTGTCGCCGATTTGTTTGGATAACGATACGGATGCGAAGTATTGAAAGAACTTTCTCGACTCTATTAAACTCTTTCTCTTTCCTATAAAATACATTTAATGAAACGGTATTCTTCTTGGATCCACTTGTAGTTTAAAAAGCTGACAGATTCTTGCCTCTTCTCCAGGTAAAATGAAAAAAAGAAGTGACACCGTATTGATGAGTTTCAATCATTAGTTGTCCCCCTTTGCCACCGTCGAGTTAGTTCCCATCCGTGATCTTCAGTAAATAATGTTATAAACTTAAGTCTTTTCTTTTCTGTTTTTTTGTCTCTCGCAAGAAAAAAAGCTAGAAATTAAAAACATCGTGGTCAAGTACAACCGTCTCCATCAAAAGAAACTTCTTGGACTTTGGTTGCGGGCGGACTAGCGGAAGATGGAGCTTGTGTTTGTTTGTGTTTTTTTAAAAAAAATTACCTTTATCGCGCTGTCATCGGTTTATTTTTCAGTTTTCCAGTTTCGACCTCGAGAAAGATGCTGATTACGTGGAAGTCTGGTCTGGAGCCAGCACGCTAAAGAACAGCATCCTCGTAGCGAGGTTGACGGGGGCGTTGGAAAGAAATACGACTCACAGCATAAACAACTTTTTAATAGTGAGACTTTTCAGTGACTGCACCGCCAGGGGCGGAGGATTCGCAGCCACCTGGACTACAGGTGGGTGTCTTTTTCCCTCATGTGGCCTTACCAGCTGACAGGGGTGAGGTTCCTTGGTCGGTTATCGTCCACTCAACCGCAAGCACCTGACCGCACAGGTTTCTGAAAGCTAAGCAGCAAGCAAAACTTGTTTTCAGATGGTCAATCAGAGGAGCGCGTAGATTGCAAATAGGCTGTAGAGATGTCAAGGGAAGCAAGGAGGAATTCTGGCGTGAGCGTGTGGGCAGGTATTACTCGGACCTGGTCATTAAGGAATGCCACCTCAACTGACGGCGAGACGTGGACCCTGCGCGGGTCGGGGCTTCTCGCCACTGTACAGGTCCGTTGTCTTAGCAGAGGAGTTTTGCAGCTCTTGGAGAGGGTTGGAGGGAGGCGACACTTATTTCTGTGGCACCCCAAACATCTTCGGCAGGATTTGGCTCAGGAGAACGTGCTGAGTAAATCCTACGGGTGATGGCCCGGTCCCGAAGATACTGTCGCCCGTCGAAATAAAGTTACCTTTCATTGCGGCTGTGTATGTGCTCAGGTGGGGGGTGGTGGTGGTTTTAGATCTTTTAGGTACAGAGTTCCCCCTTTCTCGAGCTTTTGCCTCGAAGACGGGGGTCGGCTACCTGTTCTGGATGCGATCTCCGAATGTTTGCATGCGCCTCTTTTTTACCTTTTCTGTTCCAGAGACTTCTGCCTTTCTGCAGCAGCTTTCAGCCGGCAGCAGCGAATCGTCTCTCTTTTCTCCCTCCTTCCCAGCCCTTCCGCCGCACCTGCATCGGTACTGGAAAATAGCAACCGGCGATGATGACTTGATTACGCTGAAGGTGAGGCGGAAAAAACATTCACACCAGATTTGTTACCATGGGGTGGGGGCTACACGCACATCCGAATAAGGGGACAGTCTTGATCAGTGCCGTATTTTCACAAGCCCCCCCCCAAAAAAACAAACAGCAACAACCAGTCCTACTGCTGCACAATATATTATATCTATCTCCCTTTATTGGGAAACCAAACGAGGGGAAGCAACTCCATCTCTATCTCCCCCCACTATGCTAGAGTGATCTCCCTTGTCACACGTTTGAAGATAGATCGTCGTGGCATATTTGCGATTATCCCGGAATTCAGAGATTAAAGTAAAACGAAAAGTCGATAACTGGGCGGGACTTTGAGCCCCCTCCCTTCCTCTTCCTCCCCCCCCTTTATCATGGTTGTGAGCAGATGGAGTGAGAGGGGATTTTTGGTTCTCACGCTCCAAATGCAACACTGTTTCAGATCGCCAAAGTCAGTCTCGGAAGAAGCGGGTTTCTGGAGATAAAGTACGGCGAGAATTTGGCCGCGAAGCTGAGCGAGAACGGCGCAGGAAATGTTTACATATCAAACGGAAACGAAGTCTCCCTGAAGGTTGTCACCATCAATGAAAACCGAGAGACGGGCGGTTTCAGCATCTCCTACCGTAAAGGTTTGTGTGCCCTGTAATTACTACTTGTTTTCATTGCTAGGATTAATGTTCGTTAGTCACCAGATAAGAGATAGATAACCAATCTCTTCAGAGCTCTTAAAAAGGGGGTGAGAGCGGCAAGAACGAATACAGCAAGGTGCGCCATTCTGTACCAACCCTGACGCAACTAAAAGCCATTCAGTAAGTTGGGGTCTGCTTGCTAAGCAACTCTTTAACACGTCCTCCCTTTCGTCTCACACAGGATGTGCGGTGACTGTCAGCAGCAGCCGGTCTGGAACGATCTCGTCCCCGGGGTTTAGCATTTTGGGTACTTACACGGGGCGGTATCCCAAGGGAAGAACCTGCTCTTGGACACTGGTGGCACCAGAGCCCAACAACAGACCTATAAGCTTACATTTCTTGAGCTTCAACCTCTACTCCAGCGGCGGTGCACTCCAGGTACTTATGTTGTAGATGCTACACTTCACTGCTCTCACAGTAATGCATTTCCCTTTGATCTTTAAAGCTTGTTTCCTATTGATATATCCGAAACTTGGTGGGCGGGGGCGTGTGTAGACAGTCTTCGTGTCCGCCTGTACAATCGGCGGGCAGCACTGTTTCTCCGTCCTAACGACCTCCACCGTCTGTTCCACCTTTCAGGTTTACGCAGGCAGGAATGCTCAGGGGTCAGCTCTTCACAAAGGCCAAGGGTTTACCGGAAACGCTATACCCGATCCCGTAATGTCGGAAAACGGCTCTCTCCATCTGGTTATGGCTCCCACCTCGTCTTCGACTGCTGCCGGATTCCATGCCGTTTATTCCTTAGGCGAGTTTGATGTCTTAGTTCCTGTTTAAAAAAATGGAGACCTTACCTTATGGTGGAGGACTCCCCTCGGTGGTGCCGCGTATGCGGAAGATGGTTTTGTAAAGTGATGGGGATCTTATTTTCCGTCTGTTTCTATCTACTTCCAGCCTGTCCCAAGCTAAACCGCTCCGTCTACGCGTGGACCGAGGTTCTAGGAAGAAACGACACCACGACAGAGGCCCTGTACAACGAGAGCATCCATGTCACCTGTTCCCGCGGGTCACGGTTCGCCTACGAAGGATACCGTTCCCAGTCTGGTCTAAGTTTTCCGTGTCAGCTTGGCGGCGCCTTCTCCTGGGTAACAGCTCCTGTCTGCCGGCGTATGTCAGCTGTTGACTACTTGTAACTTTCTGCAAACTGAATTCGATTTTTAGTGGCGGGGTGGGGGGTGGGTGGGGCTTTTTAAAGAAATGTGCATGCAGCACGTGACGTCATGGTCACGGTGTCGTCGAGGTCGCCTGCGGGATTCCGAATGAGACTTGTCTCAGCGTTGGCGGGCAAAATACTTTTGTACAGCAGTGTAGGGCAGTTTATTATATATATATATATTATATATATATATATATATATATTATATAATATATATATATATATATATATTTGTTTCTTTAATTTTTCTTTTCTATGTGAAGCGACCTCCTGCGGCAGTTTGCCGATTGTAGAAAATGGCCTCGTGCTAAACTCCACGGGAAGCACCTACCAGTCGGTCACCCATTACTCCTGCTTCAGCGGATTCCGTTTGCAAGGAAATTCCTCCGTGGAATGTCTGGCTTCTGGCGTTTGGAGCGCTGCACCGACATGCGCAGGTCTGCTACTTGGCCCCCCCTTTCTTTTTCTCTTCCTTAAGGCTGGCGTTCTAACGCGACGAACCCCCGTATTGCGATCCCACGAAATTTTCTGATTCACGAATTTAAAACTCTTTTTCCTTGTCCTTCTTTCCTCCAGTAATCTGTGAATGGCATCGGCTCTCTGCTGGTGCGAGAAACGGAACCAACGATCTGACTGAAGACCTTCGAGAAAATGGTAAAATAGTAGAGTTTTCGTGCCCGGAACATCATGATCTCATTGGTCCGAAGAGGATAATTTGCAGAAATGATGGATCCTGGTCTTCTGCGAGACCAGAGTGTAAACGTATGTAAAATAAAATCCTACTTCGTTATCATCTGAATTGGCTGAGCCTTAAAAGCGGTTAGTTTGCTAATTTCAGTTGTGTTAAAACAAACAAAAAAATGAGCAAGCTCTATTATCTTTCAAGATATATTAGCCTTGGATAAATTAAGACGATGGAGTCGTGGGTAATCGTACAGAAGTTTAAGAATGAACGATGTCATTAATGATGAAATTCTTAAGTCAATAAATGTTAGAGGTCACTTGCAAAGCAGGAAATAAGCTGTTTACTGTCTCTTCGTTGGCAGCCACTGCTAAATAAATGTTTTTATCTGTGGCCTCCCCATATATTATTAAATTATTCTATTCGTTCCGGATCATTTAATATGTACACTGACATTACTTTCTAATGCTAATTCTAAATTATGGGAAATCTTCTCGCTGATGTATAACAGAAAATATGCATGGTGTCAGTAATTTCAGAAACTGCTTGCTTCAAGCCAAAGCTGGAACCGCGTCACGTGATCTCTTCAAATCTGGAAGCGTATCCGTTGGGTTTCCATCTTAATGTGAGCTGTAAAGGATTTCCAGGCTACAAGCTGAATGGCAGCCATGACTTTATCGTCTACTCCTGTATTAGCAATAGCAGCTTTATGGAAATAGCCTCGTGCTTAGGTAAGCGATTTTTCAATTGATGTTTGGCATACGTCAGATCAGACCAGTAACGGATTACCTTACCGTTCTTCCGGTTTTGTAGACCTTTAATTGATGATGAACATGTTTTTAATTGAACTGTTCTGAAATGGCAGGGACACAAAGGGCACATACCACTGCAAATATCATTCATTCCTTCAGAAGAGGGACGATTAACTCTTGCCGTTTGTATAAGACATCCTCGAATTAATGGTTACTTGTTTCACAATTCTTCGCCCGTTCAAGGATGTTTCTTACTACTGTAGACGTACCATTAAGTTGTTGGGACGTTTGAGAACAGGCACTTTACATCAGGGTTGGCTGACGTGCCTCTTAGGTTGGACAGTGGAGTTCCTAGTAAGCTTCACGAAACGAAGAGAGCTTTAATGTATGAAGCACCACGTCCAGCTAGAAATGATCTTCAGAAGATGATTTCCAGTCAGATGGCACGGTTTTCTGATAAAACACGCTATTGGTCTCAGTAGATTATCCTTGTAGATCCTTGGAAGACCATGAATGCAAAATAGTTTGGTGAGCTTAATCTTAGTCTTTAATCTTCCTTCAATAAGTAGCAGTATTTATGCCATGGAGGCCTTTCACAGTAGGAAGGTATATTCTATCTCACTTATACTGAACAGACTGACATCAAATTCGGCAACTTGTACACGTCTTACACGTGTCAACACTATGGATATTATTGTTACAGCTCCCCTGGCTATGCACCTCCATCTTAAACCATCGCCGAGGTTTCTCACGAGAAATATCGAGACCTCTGGCTAGGCACCTCCATCTTAAACCATTGCCGAGGTTTCTCACGAGAAATGTCGAAACCTCTGGCTATGCACCTCCATCTTAAACCATTGCCGAGGTTTCTCACGAGAAATGTCGCGACCTCTGGCTAGGCACCTCCATCTTAAACCATTGCCGAGGTTTCTCACGAGAAATGTCGAGACCTCTGGCTATGCACCTCCATCTTAAACCATTGCCGAGGTTTCTCACGAGAAATGTCGCGACCTCTGGCTAGGCACCTCCATCTTAAACCATTGCCGAGGTTTCTCACGAGAAATGTCGAGACCTCTGGCTATGCACCTCCATTTTAAACCATTGCCGAGGTTTCTCACGAGAATGTCGAGACCTCTGGCTATGCACCTCCATCTTAAACCATTGCCGAGGTTTCTCACGAGAAATGTCGAGACCTCTGGCTATGCACCTCCATCTTAAACCATTGCCGAGGTTTCTCACGAGAAATGTCGAGACCTCTGGCTATGCACCTCCATCTTAAACCATTGCCGAGGTTTCTCACGAGAAGTGTCGAGACCTCTGGCTATGCACCTCCATCTTAAACCATCGCCGAGGTTTCTCACGAGAAATATCGAGACCTCTGGCTAGGCACCTCCATCTTAAACCATTGCCGAGGTTTCTCACGAGAAATGTCGAAACCTCTGGCTATGCACCTCCATCTTAAACAATTGCCGAGGTTTCTCACAAGAAATGTCGAGACCTCTGGCTAGGCACCTCCATCTTAAACCATTGCCGAGGTTTCTCACGAGAAATGTCGAGACCTCTGGCTATGCACCTCCATCTTAACCATTGCCGAGGTTTTCTCACGAGAAATGTCGCGACCTCTGGCTAGGCACCTCCATCTTAAAACCATTGCCGAGGTTTCTCACCGAGAAATGTCGAGACCTCTGGCTATGCACCTCCATCTTAAACCATTGCCGAGGTTTCTCACGAGAAATGTCGAGACCTCTGGCTATGCACCTCCATCTTAAACCATTGCCGAGGTTTCTCACGAGAAATGTCGAGACCTCTGGCTATGCACCTCCATCTTAAACCATTGCCGAGGTTTCTCACGAGAAATGTCGAGACCTCTGGCTAGGCACCTCCATCTTAAACCATTGCCGAGGTTTCTCACGAGAAATGTCGAGACCTCTGGCTATGCACCTCCATCTTAAACCATTGCCGAGGTTTCTCACGAGAAATGTCGAGACCTCTGGCTATGCACCTCCATCTTAAACCATCGCCGAGGTTTCTCACGAGAAATATCGAGACCTCTGGCTAGGCACCTCCATCTTAAACCATTGCCGAGGTTTCTCACGAGAAATGTCGAAACCTCTGGCTATGCACCTCCATCTTAAACAATTGCCGAGGTTTCTCACGAGAAATGTCGAGACCTCTGGCTAGGCACCTCCATCTTAAACCATTGCCGAGGTTTCTCACGAGAAATGTCGAGACCTCTGGCTATGCACCTCCATCTTAAACCATTGCCGAGGTTTCTCACGAGAAATGTCGAGACCTCTGGCTAGGCACCTCCATCTTAAACCATTGCCGAGGTTTCTCACGAGAAATCTCGAGACCTCTGGCTATGCACCTCCATCTTAAACCATTGCCGAGGTTTCTCACGAGAAATGTCGAGACCTCTGTCGATGCACCGATAGCTCCGGCCACAGGCTGAGCGCCCTGAAACGAAGAAACATCTTGGGACCCCCTCTGTTTTTCTCATAATGATAATATACATTAATTATCTGACAACCTAGACATCCGATATAAAGACAACGTTGCTGTTTCTTTTCTAAAATAGTAATTATTCATTTTACACGGGATGTCCCACACCAAGATTCGTGCTTATATCAAAGCTGGGTGTTGAAACAAGTATCTGTTATTGCGTTAAAATGTTTCATTGTTTCGCTAACAACTAACCGGATACTTTTACTTAGTTATTGACCGGAACGAAGAAAATCTTGGTTAAGTATGTTTGTAAATATCCGATTATAAATGCAGTAGTTTCAGAAGTTATATTGCAGTATTGTGGCATTTCAGAGACAGTGCTGCCCCCCCAAAAAAAGACTGAGAGGAGAGTGGATTTTTTGCTGTGTTCTCCGTGACAAGTTTACAATTAATGATATCAGTAGTCGGACGTCCGCTGTAAAAATTTGTAGCCTTTCGAGCAGTGAGATCGGATAAACTGGTTTGATTTACTTTCAGACTACGACGAGTGTTCGAATGGCAACGTATGTCCTGTCGGCGAAACTTGTGAAAACACTCCAGGTAGCTATCGGTGTATGTGCCATCCTGGCTTTAAGAAGGTCAGAGACAAGTGCGAAGGTGAAGTATGAATTTGAATCCATGCCCCACCCCCCCACGGGGGCGGGGAGAGGGCATTTAAAATAACATTTTAACGTCAACTTACGTGTTTCTCGTGCGTATAGTTGTTGGCTTTTTCTTTAAGAACGATAATACTGGCGCAGTTTTGTCGCTTTCGGATTTAATTTCCTAAAACAGCATTCGATTTACTTTCCGTCCTTTAAATATCCAGATCTATGGGTTCTGAAAGAATCGAAACACCTGTGGGGGAATAAAGTGAGTGGTTGCTTTCTTTCTTCAGACATTGATGAGTGTAAAGTCAATAACGGCAGCTGTAGCGATTTGTGCGTAAACCTCCCAGGCAGTTACAGGTGTAACTGTAGCCAGGGCTACGAACTTTACGTGAGAAATGGAACGGGGGACATTCCTCCACCTGAAGGGGAACAAGGAAGACGTGCGAGCGATGTGCACCGTCTGTTTCACGACTGTGTTCGTAAGTATTTCACGGATACCCTCTCGCCTCCTAAAATTATTTTCGTTTTTCGATTTATCGCCGTCTAGAACTAACAACAAGTCTGCTATTGTCGAGCAGTATGGAAGTATGCATTCATCTAAAACCAGAGAATCTGCTTACAGGTGTGACGTGCGCGAGGCCAGTTATTGACAACGGAACCTTATTATCCAAGCGGACAAACTTTCATTACGGGGACGTAATCCGGTTCAAGTGCTCCCTCGGATTTTCCTTGATTGGACCAGAGACCCTGAGGTGTGAAGCAACAGCTCTGTGGAATGACAGCACTCCTCACTGTCAAGGTGAAGTGGAAAAGAAACTCGATAACCTTTTTACGTCTATTTGTTTCCCGTTTACTTCTCTTCAGTGCGATCGCTTTCCAAAATCTACTCCTACATTCTCTCATCTCAGGCAACTAACAGGCTGGTGTTAAAGGTTCCCCTTTGACATGTAACATTTTAAAAGAAGAAGGGAAGAGACACACACACACACATATATATATATATATATTCTAAATTTTTGGAAATATTAAACGGTTACCTGAATTTGAAGTATCTTTTGATATCTTTCAGCCGCAACTTGTCCGTCCTGGAATCTGTCGATGTCCCCATTCGCTCGCGCTGTGTCTATAGAGCCCAGAACCCCTACGGTGGGGTTCATGAAAAGGGTCACGGTCAGATGCGTTTATGAAAACAGTTCTGAGATGGTTTTGAAGTATTTCTGTGCTTACAATACAAAGACAAAGACGTACTCGCTACAAGGGGATCTTGCGGGCTGCCCTGGTAAGGATACTGTCGTCCTATCAGAAATAATGATCTCCAATTTTAAAACTTTTACATATATAAACTGCATTTCTTAAAGTTTATTTTCTTATTTAGATTTTTTATATATATATATATAAAAAGAAATTTTTCTGAATAAATCTGGGCCGATGAAATCAAAATTAATTTGGTATGAACTTAGAGAAATATTTTCAGGAGATGATATGTTAGTAATCATAACCGAAAACTGCAGGTGTCTGCATCAACAAACAGGTGTCTGAGCATGTTGAATAGCCTGTTTAAGTCGTAAACTTACCAAAAGACATCTTAAAAGTGTTAAAGATGATTTTGCAGCTACAGAAAAACTCCAGGCATTCCGTGAAGGCAACGTTAACATTTACGTATTAGTTTATGTACGAGTCTTTCCAAATTAAATTTACAATATTTATATTAATTACATTTTAAAGAATTTTGGTGAAGGCTTTGAGAACGCAATAAAACATACACTTTTTTAAAAATTTGTCAGTTATTATTAATATTTCAGAAAGAAGATGTGAAGATGATCTAAGTCTGGTCCCAGGTATGAAAAGTGTCGTTACTGACAATATAACCGGAAGCAGCTTTGTATACACGTGTAATCCCCCGCTGGTGATCAAAGGTAAAAGCGGTGTAAATCTGAATAACACCGTCCAATGCTTGAGTTCTGGTCGTTGGGATTTGGGTTCCTTGCGATGTGAAGGTAAGGACTGGATAAGGGAACCTTAGAGATAGTTAGTTGTTCGTATTCTTAACGTTCAGGAAATATCACGTGTCAAGCGTATGGAAATCAAAATCTAATTCCTGCTTCAGAAGGAGCTGTATGGAGAACTCCTAGGCGGATACGCCAAACGGGTTCTGTTGGCAAGAGAACTGGGAAATAAGAAAGCTCAAGATTCCCAGAAGCGAGGGTGATTACCCCGGGGTATGTTTTATACGGGTCAGACGACGGATCTGCAAAGATGCTGCAAGAACAGCGGGATGCTGCGCGTGAGAACGGAGTGGCTTCATTGGATGCGCAGCTGCCCGAAAATCTTTTGCTGAAGAGAAGCAGCCAAATGGACGGGCTGGAAGGGGGACAGCAGAAGCTTTAATCAGTCGTTTTTTCTTCCAGATATTACGTTTCTTCATTAAGAAAAATGTTAAGATAACCATTTATTTAAAAAAAAAAAATGTAACATATTTAACAAAGTAAAAAAAAAAAAAATTAAATTTTCGTACATTTTTTTAAACATTTGCATGCGAAGAATGCCAAGAAAAGTTCCATAACATCGGTTTCAGGAGATCTTTATTTTAGTTCTAAGTGTATTAACTTTTGAGAAACACGAAATTCACCTTTAAAGAGTAGTTTCAGCTTCAAAATGTGTGAAGGACCCTTTTCTACCTTTTTGACATATTCTCCTTTCTTACATCTCACCCGGCATAAATTTTTTTTTTTTGTTGCTTCAGACCTGTTTACCAATGTCTTCTCGTCTTGCGTTATGCTTTCCGTGTATCATGCCAGTTCCTGTAACTTCCGGTCCGCATGTCTCGTTAATTGTGATGGATTCTTTCTGACATCCTTGTATAGATAGGCGTCGGGCCGTAAGCCACGTCACATTATAGCGGTACACGGCAGATGTTTTACTCATAACTGAGTAGTTTCCCCTCATTCGTGGGATTCTAAAAAAAAAAAACAACAACAACCAAGAATCTTGTCTTCTTTCTTGGTATCTCGAATGATGAAGTGCTCTGTCTGTACTCACACAAAAAGATAATCCGGCATATGTTAATGTATTCATTATTCAGCATCTTGGAAACTATCAACGATGGCCTTTCGCTATCTTCGAGGTATTCGACAGATATCCAGTTCAAACAATCCATGGATAAACCATCTTACCTAGTTTGCTTTTTGGTTGTGTTTTTTAAACGCTGCTGCCATCCTTCTATCGCATTGTCTCTGGCACTAGCCATTGCTCAGACTTGGCAACGAGTTAATACACTTCCGTGATCTAGTAGAACAACACTGGCGACTGCTGCTGATGCTGCTCAGTGTGATGGGGAACTGCCGTTTACAATATGTTCCATCATATGATACCATGCGGGACTAACTTCTTCATCCTTACTGCTGTTAGTGTTTTTTCTCTCTCTCTGTGATCCTTCACTGAGCTGTCAGTTTGGGGAACTTTGGTAACTTTTTCAGATGCATGTTTCTCTAAAAATTAATATCGTTTCTTTTAAACCTCCTGATATATATATATATATATATATTTTTTTTACTTCTCTTATTCGGAAAATCCGCCAAATATTTAAAGACCAAAATAAGTAGAAAGTATGAATTATTCTTATGAAAACTGACAATTTCTGTAGAGGTCGCGAGAAATTCTAAAGATGCAAAAGGCATAGAGATGTACAGATTAGAAATCTACGTCGTCAGGGACCTAAGTTTTCAAGCGCCAGCTCAGATGTGTAGTGTATTTATGGTTGTCTTAACGTTAGCTGTTCTCTTCTCTCAGAAGGCAGCTGCACTGATCCAGGACTTCCGGGTGGAGCTGCTCAGATCCTTCTCGATGGCGGCTATTCAGAAAATTCATCAGTAGCTTTTAACTGCACAAGACCCGGATATGCGCCGGATCCCCCTCATCCTCTTACCTGCATTAATGGTGCGTGGAATGGAAGTCTACCTGTTTGTAAAGGTATGCAATTGTTTCTCTCTTTCTATCACCTTTAACCGTTTATAATTTATATCCAGTAAACAGTTGCGGGTGGATCGTATTTGGACACTTAGGTCTTTAGAATTTAAATATGGCTGAAGGCTGACTCTGCTTGGCATAAAATTCGGCCCAGATCCTAAAATTCTTTAATTATAGTCGAACAAAACTTGAAATTAATTTAATGTACATCTGTTTGCTTACCGCCTGCTTCACCAGTCCATCCATTCGAAAAATGGCTCAGTTTAATGTTGAAATACGAAAGTTAGCCTACATAATTCGGAATATCCTGCTGTTATATATATATATACGTGTGTTGAGGTAACAACCCACTGCTCTCAATTCCGTTTTTATAGGGTTTTATGCTTGCACAGATTAATAAATTTTGAATTAAGAGATGTGTCACAATGCAGT
>JACATO010002732.1:810000-853632 GCA_018389105.1 Nautilus pompilius
TTGTGAAGTAAAATCTGAAAAGTATGCAGCCCGCCTTTAGATCTAGTTTGTTTTTGTTTTATTAATCTATAAACAATTAAGGAAAAGAAAAAAAAACAACAGGATCTTTAACCCTTCACGTGAAAGTCTAGCATCCCGTAGTAAGTCTAGAGAGATGGTCTCCTAGGTGTGTACCTTAAAGTAATGGAAGGCTCGATGCCAGACGTCATTGTGGAACATGAACAGATAACTACACGGATCTAAAATGTATTAAAATATCTGATTTGTTTTAGAAAGTTCAAACAACGTTCAAGTTCGATTTGAAATCAAACTCGAATGAAGCCATCCTGAGGTGCGGAATCATTCTCGACCGGCCCAACATCAGTGAAGCCTGCAGATACTACAACAGCACCGCCTGCGGGGGACTTGTCGAGACGTCGGACAGCCTCGGGAAGTTGTTCTTGGGAAAGCGAGTCAAATGTCCGAAAGGCCTGCAGCCTAAGAACAAGAAGACCGTTTGTTGTAAGTCTTCTTTTTTTAAAAAAACCGTGCGTTTCGAAGGATTTGCGTCTGTCTTTAACGAGGCAGGTTTTTCCAATACGGAACAGCCCACGTCAAAGATGGATGCAGGTGTTCTTTGTTTTTCGGTTATTGAACCCGTTGCCTTTTCATTATCTGAGGCTTTTGTAGTTTTTGTCTACCTCGGAATCCGAGTTGTGCCGTTCCTTGTTCTCTTCCTGTCTGCAGCGTATCCAGCCTATCTGGTACCCGCTGCCTGCCGTTTCCTCCCGAAGACCGCAGAGCGGGTGCCAGATGCTGACAGTGTCACATGACAATGTCACATGACAGTGTCGCATGCGCTGATGTCTCTCCGTACATAACCAATGCGATTGAAGCTGCCTGTGCCTTTACCCCCGTGCATATCTAAACTGTTTGCGTTATGCAGGAGGTAAACAGTTATTTTTATTTTTGTGCAATTTAGTAAACTGCCCCTCTGGAAAATACACGCCGTCTCCCTGCGAGAAGTGCGGAATTGGTTTCTATCAGAATGAGAGCGGACAGTCGCAGTGTATACGGTGTCCTGGAAATGCCACAACACTGCGGGAAGGAAGCAGAAGAGTCTCAGATTGTTTGGGTGAGTTTACGAGAGAAATCCTCTCCTGTATAATATTAACATACCGGACATAGCCCTGACATCCATTCCCTGTGCGTGTGTGAGTAGGTGGCGTACCACAGCAGACGGTTTTTTAAAATAGTACTCAGATATACCCGAAGATAATATTTAAAGTGTATTTTACTGACTCCAGTAAAACTCCGGTTATCCATCATTCAGTTATCTCCCTTCTCCCATGACGAACCTGGTTGTTACATGTACCCCGATGATGGTTGATGGCCCAGTTTGTTCTGTCGTGTAGAGAAATGCTTTTTTGACGGTCTTGACTGAGCATATACTGGAGTAGAGGACCGACCCCCTTTCGATCTCGTCATATGGGACTTACTCTGTACCTGACCCGTCTCACCCACCTGTTCACATCTCCTTAGACGGTGTGCGACAGCGGAACTCTAACTTTTTGTCTACCTGCTGCACATTTATTCTACCCGGTGTACCCGCTTGGACTGCTCCCGACTAACACCCTAAATCGGCTTGACCGGCTGAGCTTTACTTTCGTGGACATGCTAACCAAAAGGATCTGTGCAGCTTTACGTGTTATACACGCCGGTTCGTCAGCAAGCATCTCCGAACATGGACGGAATCTCAGGGATAAGAGCACCGCACACGCTAACTTCTGAGGTAACTGAACGCATAGCGGTTTCAGCAGTTCTGAAAATACGAGTGAGTCGGGCTCCGGATAACTATACAAGTAGCCTGTCATTCTCGTGGTTTGATGTCACGCTGCAGACTTCGTCCTGAACCCAGAGAACTGCTCCCTGCAGAGAGACAGAGAGCCGAGGAAGCCGTCTATCCTCGATAAGGCGTGGAAGTGTGCGATGAAGACCCTATTTTGTGACTACGGTGCCCTTTAAGTTCACGTAAGCTCTGCTTTACTTTGGGTTTGCTATCTTTAGGGCTGGCTCTCTTTGATCCTTCAGTAGTCAATTAACAAAATTAACGTTTGCTGGCCAGGTTGACATACAATTGCCCAAATTACAACCAGACATCTTCTACTGCCGAGATGAAATACTTTATTCTATTTGTCATCACTTCTCCTCACCAATATATATATATTCCCCCCCCCCATCCCCGTCTTTGCACTATTCACACCACGTCTCTTCGATACTCTGGGTAGTTCCAACTTATTTAGATAAAGAACAAGATTGAAGCTTACCGAACAAATGGTTGCGATTCGATATCTTGACAGAATGGGATTCGAAATTAATTTCCAGAGAAGAGCGCGCCTGATGGAGTAGACTGAGTAAATATACAGCACAGTGCGCTGTTTGTTCTCTTCCGTTTCGAACAGCGTCACCGTGCAAGCCGGAATCGTTTTCGCAAACCGGAAGTGAACCATGCAAGTTGTGTCCGAAGGGGTTTCATCAGCCTGTCAAGGGATCAAAAACATGTTTGGCTTGCTCTTCGATAAATCAAGCCTCAAACTGCGAAGTTACGGGTGAGTATAGACAGCGCTTTAATTATAAACAGTCACTAAATATCCGGTTAGTGATTCGAGTCCGCATCTTTGCGCATGCGCAGAAAGATCCACAGTACTTAGCAAAGGATCCGACAAAAACAGGAACATTTAATGTAAACACCTGAAACTTAGAAATAAATTTCATACTTAAGTATTTTCTAAATTAAATAAAGCAGAAGGTTGCAATCTCTATGATTGGTCATAGAACAAAACTGTCTTAAAGTACCGTTGTAATCAGTTTCCATGGTGATGCGATGAGCTAGTAACACCTTTGAACAGACACCAACTATCATTACAAAATAATTCATAATACTATTGCTTTAAAGGTCCAATTCTATACCCAAAGACAAAAAAAAAGAAGCAAACAGACAATGGTGTTTTTCTTGATTACTGTTAGTATTTACTAATTCTTTGTTTGTATGTTTACCGCTACTAAAGGAAGTTTATGATATACGGATAGTCTTACTGTCAGCTAGTTTGTCGTGTTATTTGATAAAATCTATTGTCTCCTCCTAATTCTGTCGACATTTCTGAGAATACCGTTTTATCCACAGAAATTTGTAAGGATTTATGTCTCGGTGGTGGGCAGTGTAAAAAGATCAGGGAAGACGATGCCATATGTATATGTCCGAATGGTAAGAAAACGTTTTAGTTTACCTGCAAAGGAAACATATGATTCGCAAACAAATGATATCGTATCGTTTTTAATAATCTGTTCTCTTTTTAAATACATCAGTTCACTGATTGCTCATGGGGTAAACTGTGGAATCTTTGTCCAAGAGTGTTAGGGTTCTTGCCGCCCAGGTGAGTTAGCCTGCCTGGCTGACGTTTGGCACCCGAGTCGGCTGTACAGCGGGATACCCAGAATCAGAAGAAAAAAAAACCCACTTTTTGTCTTGTCTTGCCCCGCTGAGATGAAAAGAAAAACCAAACAACATGTTTTAGTTATAGTTAATCCGATGGGAGTAAGATTCCCCCCCACTCAAGTGATGGAAGTCCGGATTAATCAACAGGTAAACACGAAGGGCAATAAACGAAAAAAAAAAAGGGTGGATGAATTTAATGTTAGTCATTCTTACTTACACCACCTATTACCAGCGAGACCCCTATTTGCTGTTACCTCCAAAAAACCGGACATTCATTCGTTTTTTCTCCATAAACAGTTTCTTTAGTTCTGACACAGACTGTGTGAAATACCAGACAATTAACAGCAACAGCTGCTGCTATAATAATAATAATAATAATAAATAATAAGGGTGAGGAGATGTCAGGGGATGGTTTATTACGAACACCTGTAAGCATGAGAGAGCTGGAGGACTACTGTCGAACGTGCGGATTAGTTAGTGAAGCCGCCATACATCCTGAAAATAGACAGGTCTTTGTTTCACAGGTAGTGTGTTGGACACGGGGGTCTGTTATCCACAGTTCCTCTCGGTAAAAGGTAAATCGTGTTTTTTTGTTTTTTTTTTAAATTTCCTTCTACAATTTTTAGCAGGTTTTAATGGTTCCCGGTGTGAAAAATCTCCGAGTCCCTGTAATTCGCAGCCCTGCTACAATGGCGGCACCTGCAGTGGTTTTCCGGAGTTCAACTGTACCTGCCCGCCAGGTGCGTACATAGTTCTCTGGCCATCCAGCCCCAGGAAATCATTTTCGGCTCTGCTAAGAATACTACTAATCGTGCAAACCCAGTCAGATTAACGTTAGATGGGGGTCAATTCGTTTAAATTGATTTTGGTGACAATATATTAACGGTAGAATCTTGATCATAATCCTGTCGAAAGACAGTTGCAAGGTTATCACGCATGTGGACACCTGACGAAGTGCTTATCTTACAAATGAAAACGCGCAGGTTACTTCCCTTTCTTCTTCTGTTGTATAAATAAATTCCGACAAATGGTCGACCTCTCTACACTTTGCTGTACTAAGACGATCTTCTCCTTAGTTCTAATCTATTGCTGTTTCTGTAGATAGTAAGTTATACAGCATTGAAGCCAACGCGGTTAGCAGTCGGAGAGTTGTAGCCCCCTGTCAGTGCTTTGTTCTTTGTTCAATTTCTGGCATATCGGGCAACACGGCCGCAGGGTTGGATATCGCTCGGGGCTGATGACTTCTCCGAGACTCAGCCAGCAGATTTGGCAGATGTTTGCAAGAATATCTGTTTTAATTCTTATCAGTGCCAATTCTTGATTTCAAAAGCTTTTGCATATTGCGACCCCCACAGCCTTCAGACTACTACGTCAGATGAGAAAGAGCAGTTTAACCTCAGAGTGAATTTTGATGAATTCATAAAATTTCTGATGTCTAATAAAAAAAAAAAAAGTGACTGGAATAGACTTTAATGGAATATTCTGAAAAATGAAACGTGTAATAGTTCTGACAGACTTTATCATAAACTATCGGGGTACAGCAAGGATTTGTTTTAGTCTCTGTTCATTTCATTCATATAGGTAATAATGATGGTTTTTTTTTCTAGCTTTAAAAATGAAGGCATGTGCAGCTAAGGTAAAGCTTTAGTCAAAGGCTAATAGGAAATATATATGGCTGCTGTATAAGTAGTTATTATAAAATGTTGTCATTATTGGTGAAATTCAAAAATAACGAAATGTTTATCGTGTTCCGATAAGCTGTTTCTGGGAAGAAAGATGTATTATTCTGGTCTGAAAACGTTAACAAAGTTTTGTCTTTCTCTCTCCTGGCCTCTGTCACCTGTCGCTGCTTTCTTTCCAGAGTTTGATGGTCCACAGTGTGAAAACAAAGTAGACAAGATTTGCTCCAATAGTTCCCTATGCGAGCACGGTCAGTGTCAGGAACTAGCCAATGGCTACCAGTGTCTGTGTCCTTCTGGAGCTTACACAGGATCGATGTGAGTACATTTTATACATTAAAATCTGCTGATGAGGTTCATCAAGTTAAAAGATTCGGAACCATTTATAGACGCGCGCCATGGTTCTTGATAACGAAGATAGCGGAACAGAGGATGGAGATTGTCAGATAATACAAACCTATGACTACCTCACTACTCAGTTGCGACACATTTGCTTTACACTTCATGATAGTTAAAGATGATTTATTTAAACCTACACAAATTTGAGCAGAATGATACCGGTTTTACTGACTTGTAGCTTACTCCCACATCTTTTGTTTTCATGTATTTCTCTTTCATGTCTGCTACTAAGATTCTCTTCGCTTTGCTTTAAAATATTTTTTAAGCCAGAATGAAATGGGCAGATGAAACGTCTTATTGACTCTTGATTAACTTTTAGCGGCCAGTGTACTTCGCTTGCCACGAGGCAGATTCGAAACACACAGAGTTTCGTGTATTTTTTTTTTAAAACGCTAAACTAAGTCTTTTAATGAAGATAGTCTGGCAGCGTGCGCAGAATCCCAGTTTAGACCCTTGTATCCGGGGTTTTGTGGTGTTCTATCTGGCGGCGTGCGCAGAATCCCAGTCTAGATCCTTGTATCCGGGGTTTTGTGCTGTTCTATCTGGCAGCGTGCGCAGAATCCCAGTCTAGACCCTTGTATCCGGGGTTTTGTGGTGTTCTATCTGGCAGCGTGCCCAGAATCCCAGTTTAGACCCTTGTATCCGGGGTTTTGTGCTGTTCTATCTGGCAGCGTGCGCAGAATCCCAGTCTAGACCCTTGTATCCGGGGTTTTGTGCTGTTCTATCTGGCAGCGTGCCCAGAATCCCAGTTTAGACCCTTGTATCCGGGTTTTTGTGCTGTTCTATCTGGCAGCGTGCCCAGAATCCCAGTTTAGACCCTTGTATCCGGGGTTTTGTGCTGTTCTATCTGGCAGCGTGCCCAGAATCCCAGTTTAGACCCTTGTATCCGGGGTTTTGTGCTGTTCTATCTGGCAGCGTGCGCAGAATCCCAGTCTAGACCCTTGTATCCGGGGTTTTGTGGTGTTCTATCTGGCAGCGTGCCCAGAATCCCAGTCTAGATCCTTGTATCCGGGGTTTTGTGCTGTTCTATCTGGCAGCGTGCGCAGAATCCCAGTCTAGACCCTTGTATCCGGGGTTTTGTGGTGTTCTATCTGGCGGCGTGTCCAGAATCCCAGTTTAGATCCTTGTATCCGGGGTTTTGTGGTGTTCTATCTGGCGGCGTGCCCAGAATCCCAGTTTAGATCCTTGTATCCGGGGTTTTGTGGTGTTCTATCTGGCAGCGTGTCCAGAATCCCAGTTTAGACCCTTGTATCCGGGGTTTTGTGGTGTTCTCTCTGGCGGCGTGCCCAGAATCCCTGTTTCGATCCTTGTATCCGGGGTTTTGTGGTGTTCTATTTGGCGGCGTGCCCAGAATCCCAGTTTAGATCCTTGTATCCGGGGTTTTGTGGTGTTCTATAGCTGGTTTCTTCCCTCCAGCCGGCTCTCATGAGATTCACTCCGCATCTTCCCTTGCGCGATGAGCGCTACCGATGTCCCCTGACCAGCCTATCCGCCTACAACTTCTGCGGAAAAGTTAACTTAAATATTCAACTTTTTTTTTTTCTTTTTTGCCTAACTTTCCGCCAGATGGGATATTTTAATTCTTAATGCTGTTGTGTACGAGTTGCACCAAATGGGCGAATCTGCTAGATTTTCTCTACCGCCGCCGCCACCCTCTGCGCTAACGTCGTTTGATGTCTCCTTTTCCAAAATTTCAGGTGTAAACAGGTGAATCCGTGCGACAGCTCTCCTTGCGTACACGGGGCAACCTGTAGGAACCACGAGAACGTCCGGTACGTCTGTGATTGCAGACCCGGTTTTACTGGTCAGAACTGCGAGAAAGATATTCGTAAGTTGTCTAAAATACATCTGTAATTCGCCCCAGCGCAAATTCGTATGTCCACCTACCAAACCGTACGGTTTTTGAGCTTATTTATTGGCTGCGATGCTGATGTCATCATTGTTAGTTAGCTAGGTCGTCGCCATGGTTTCTGCTCTGCTCATTCCTCCCTCTCAAATCGCTTTTCGATTGCCCGACATGTTAAATGTAGGTGCTATTCAATAGATATCGGGTTAAAATGTCCAAAAAAAAAATATATTGTTTAGTAGAAGAGATCTATGTATTAATGGTAAACTGACGCAACTGTATAATAATTACTCGAAAAAGAGAGAGAAGAAGACAGTGCCCGGAGATATTTCATCAGAAGTCTCTTACCAGTGCAGAAGGTCCGGGAGGCGGCGAGGTCCAAGCTCTTAGCTAACTAGCAACTTCAATCGCCCCAGGGAGGAATAGATAAACTTACTTGGAAAACTACATTCCAGATGCTGGCCACAGTTAATTACTTTTAAAGCCTCTGAAGCTACATCTTTTCTGGGTGGTGATCAAAGAAGAGCCGAGGAAAGGCCTTGCACACCTGAAGGTTCAGAAGATCTGTGAGCTACGTCACACATTCCAAAAACCCGACTCGCTGAGACATTAGTCCGTCCCTTTGTCGGACTCACCTGTTTTACCTGGGAGGTTTTAGAAACTTGACTGCCTTCGTGTTTACTTCCTAATAAATCACCGTTGAATTTCCAAATGGCGTAGAGCTAACGCGCACTGCTGTTGTTTTTTTTTGGTGAGATTCCCCACCCCCCCCACCAACTCTCATTGAAGGTGTGAAAGCACCTTGTGGAGGTTGCATTATCCTGCTCCCTTATAGCAGAAACGAAGAACAAGAGACTCGTTTAAGAGCCAATTCCCCAGACAGGAACTTTAATAGGTGACAGTCGAGAGCCACTGTGGTTGTAAATGTTTACCATAGGATGACTACTCAAAATTACTGAACAAAATCTAAACTGCCAACTTATTTGTCTTTTTTTAAAGCAATTTAAAATTATCACGAATTTATATTTTGACTTCATTTCAGCTGAATGCTCACTGAATCCAGGGGCCTGCTTATATGGCGGACAGTGCATCGAGGGGACCGTGAGTCTCACCTGCAAGTGTCCAGATGGCTTCTCCGGGGAAAGGTGCCAGATTATGCCGACATTCTGCAACTCGTCAAAATGTTTAGGTGGACTTTGTATTTCTGATTATGATGCAATGAATTACACCTGTATTTGTGATTCTCCGTTTAAGAAAGGTATTTATTTTATTGGCTAATTTGCATTCAGTAACCACCTCAGAAAGGATGAAATGCAACAATTTTCAGTGTTAGATGACATTCTGGCTTCTGCGGAAAACTGACTTGATTTGAGCGTTATCCTCATAATAATAACAATAATAATAACAATTAACATTACCTGTTCATTTTAGAATTAATTTTTGGTCTTTGTAAACCACATGAGAACCGTTAGTTGAGGTGAAAGGTATGAAAGTACTTTGCAGTCTGTTTTTCAAAATTCCATGTGTTTTCCATGAATCTGCCATCTGACGACTCTTAACGATGATTTAAAATTTGGGAAACTATCACGTGCTTACAGCAGGATATTCTTGGTATCTGATGCTATAAATTTTCAAAATATCGAAATGCGAAACTGTTTTCTAAACAGAAACTTGTGCACAGCCGTACAACAGTCGAGAAACTGCCAAAGACATTTTGATGACATACCTGTCTTGGAATCACAGGATGGTCTCTGCCGTACAACAGTGGTGCACGAGAAACTGCCAAAGACATTTCGATGACATACCTGTCTTGGAATCACAGGATGGTCTCTGCCGTACAACAGTGGTGCACGAGAAACTGCCAAAGACATTTTGATGACATACCTGTCTTGGAATCACAGGATGGTCTCTGCCGTACAACAGTGATGCACGAGAAACTGCCAAAGACATTTCGATGACATACCTGTCTTGGAATCACAGGATGGTCTCTGCCGTACAACAGTGGTGCACGAGAAACTGCCAAAGACATTTCGATGACATACCTGTCTTGGAATCACAGGATGGTCTCTGCCGTACAACATTGGTGCACGAGAAATGCCAAAGACATTTTGATGACATACCTGTCTTGGAATCACAGGATGGTCTCTGCCGTACAACAGTGATGCACGAGAAACTGCCAAAGACATTTCGATGACATACCTGTCTTGGAATCACAGGATGGTCTCTGCCGTACAACAGTGGTGCACGAGAAACTGCCAAAGACATTTCGATGACATACCTGTCTTGGAATCACAGGATGGTCTCTGCCGTACAACATTGGTGCACGAGAAATGCCAAAGACATTTTGATGACATACCTGTCTTGGAATCACAGGATGGTCTCTGCCGTACAACAGTGGTGCACGAGAAACTGCCAAAGACATTTTGATGACATACCTGTCTTGGAATCACAGGATGGTCTCTGCCGTACAACAGTGGTGCACGAGAAACTGCCAAAGACATTTTGATGACATACCTGTCTTGGAATCACAGGATGGTCTCTCTTATCTTTTAACCGGACCTGAAACCCCAACAACCAATAGCGTTACTGAGGACATGAAACTTCCGCCATTTTGTTTTCATATATATATATATAACCCTGCGCCGTTTATTGACTGACATTTTTTTTAAAATCTATTTCTAGGGCCGTCTGGTGAATGTGAGGAGATTGACTTCTGCGCAAGCGCACCGTGCTTGAATGGCGGAGTTTGCCGAAGAACATACGGGACCTACAGATGCCAGTGTCCCGTGGCATTCGAAGGCGCTAACTGTCAGCACGACATGAGGTACCAGGGCCTGCACTGCTTCAACGATACCTCGTGTGACATAAATCCGTGCTTGAACGGTGGTACCTGCCAGTGCACGGATTCTGAACCCGCATACCTTTGCAACTGCGTGGCGGGATACGGAAGTAAGCATCGCTTCTCCAAACATGGCGATGGCTCTTAAGAGAATTAGAAAAACAAACGCGACTTTCCGTTCTCTTCTTATTCTTACTTCGACGAGTGGAGAGATGGTGCGCCCCTTTGTCTTCCTTCGGCAGACATTGAATACTTTGTGTATTTTTTTGTTGTTGTTGGTTGAGTAAAATAACCGTGAACACGTGTGTGTGTGTGTGTAATTTATCTTTTATAAAATTTCCGGTGTAGGATGCTACAGTGTCTTTGGAAAAGTTATAAGTTTTCCAAAAGGGACTTTGACTGCTTTATTTTACAGATGAAAACTGCTCGGTGGCCAATAGATGCTATACACCAAGCCAAGAATTCATGTATTGCCTCAACCACTCTACTTCACACTGCATAGATACGGAGGATGATTACAGATGCGTGTGCAAACCAGGGTACACTGGAAAGAACTGTTCTGTGAGTTTGACATTTAGATTAAGGTCTCAATGATACTAGGTGTTTAGATTTCCCCCTTTTAAACAATGCGAAGGGCCAAGCATATGCGAGAATTCTTCAGATCTTGCCAGCACTTCTCAGAGTTTCATCAGGGGAAGCTGGAAATCACCCGTGCAGAAACTTGGTTGTTGCTCATCCACCGATTCCTTCTGGTGTCTGTCTTTTTTAGCTACTTAAATTTACCAGTAGGCACAGATGTGCAGTGAGTGACCCGTTACCCTCTCATACCGACGGAGTCTTATTAAGTGATGTGTACACTCCTGTCCTCTCATTTAGAACCCATGAGAAATATTATGCATTTGTGTACAGCCAGATTCTTGCCGGTTTAAAGTAACCCCAGATAATTTAGTTTCCATGCAAATACTAAAACAATACTTTCTCTTTTATCATCTTGAAATTTTAGTAATATTTAATGAATCTTGCTGCTACTTTATCCACAAAAGTGTTCAAGATTTGATTTTATTGCAAAATTATATTAATTTGACTATTCGTGGAATACCAAAATCGGTTCATAGATATAGTTAGTTTATTCCATAATTGAAAATATTTAGTTCCAGTAGCCTACATTCTTTAACTTAAAGAAATTTTAGTATTTTAACTTCTGACGTTCTTCAAACATTTATGGGTGATGACAAAGCTCTCCTGTTGTAAAAACTACAAAAGTCAGTGCTTGTGTCATAGTTACTGTTGGTGCATAACCGAGCTTCATTGTTTACTTTACTACCAGTTCAAAAAGTAAAAGTCTTCAGACGGCGAATCTCCACCCTATAAGCATTAGAATAATTTCACTTTAGGTGTGTCTTATGGTCATGATTAGTAGTCTTAGTTGATAGTTAAAGTGGAAGTGTAGAGCTGTGGGAAGCGGGGGGACAGTGCTGCTGAAATATTGTATTACTCCACACGCAGACCGACTGTGTGCATTCACAGCTACATCTGTGTGATCAGCAGTCACTGCTCGGCCCTCCCAGGTCCTCTTCATTTCTCCTTAGATTTTCTTAGTCTCCTTTCACTTTAAAGCACGGTTACTGGTCTTTATTCTGAAGTAGGTTTTTACCAGGAGTACTGAGATTACAAGACAAACATTCGGGTAGCCTCCCCTGACGCTGTGAAGGTGGTTTGGGCCAAGTCCAGTCCGCACTGCACGGCGGGTCACGGTTGACTGCCGTGCCCCAGACTCTCGGCACACAGGTATCTGCTGTAAAGTAAACTTAAGGTAAAACGATGTCCGGTTGTAAACGCGGAATTCCGGTCGGTTCGGCTTCTTGCATTTGTTCTGTTGTTTTTTGTTTCTCTAAACACAGGAAGATATTAATGAATGCGCGGTTAACTACTGCCACCATGGAGGTGAGTGCATCGACATGGCGGACCATCACGTGTGCAACTGTACCAATGGCTGGCGTGGGAGCAACTGCGAAAGTATCACAGACTTCTGCGCGAGTGACCCGTGCGGAAATCGCGGTGCCTGCTACAACTTGCCCACAGAATACTACTGCAGGTAGAGTTTTTTTACAAATGGAACATGGGTTTGACTACCGCTGGCGTGTGGCGAACTTTCCACACCTGAAGCCGTACTGTTTTCAGGGTCAGGGTGGATGCGTGGACGATGGCACCCGGTTAGCCGTGGTAAAACTTAGCGGTTGGAAGTGCGGAGTCAGCCAGATGGCTAGCTAACCGGGTTTACTGCCTCAGGGTGGTTTCAGAATTGGAACAAAGGGCCACAGTTCCGTGAGTTTCTGGGTTAGAAGGAAGACGACCGAATATTCAGGGGGATCTGTAAAAAAAAAAAAAAACTTTTTAAATGCCCACTTTCGATTTACAGGTTCGTGTATTTGGACGTCAGGGAAGGTGCCGAGAAACAAGATGGACGACATTACCAACAGAGCCTAGTCGGAACGTTGTTTGTAACTTTAAGAAAAACCTCTTCAGGGACCCTTTTTTATGCGCCCCTTTAATTTCTCATAAAATAGATTTACTGTGTTCGAATAAGCATTGTATTAAATTGTTTGTTTACCTCTGCAAGTAGAGTAATAAAATTTATTTGTTTGTCAAGTGTTGAGAACTTGGAAAAGCACCTTCATTTATCAGTATTAATCGAGGGTTCTCTGTTTTCTTTCTCACGTGAATTATCAGTTGCGAGATGTTCAGATGGGGGAAAATTTGCGAACACTATTCGCCGCCATGCAATCACGTGGTCTGCCTCAACAATGGCGTTTGTTCTTTTAATGCTTCTGGTTCCCTCTGCTCCTGTAAAGAAGGTAGGTAGACAGCCTTTCATTTATTTTTAAAAGTTCCACACGAAAGTATATTAAAGACTAGCCCTTCATTCTCACAAGTGAAATAACGGAGCTTGATTTTCATATAAAGAACCCGTGCAAAGACACAGACCTTCGACAGGTATGGGCGCGTGACCACGGCACCTGTCATCATCTATCGAGCAGCTTCGGGCAACGACCCAAAGGTCAGTACCGGCGGGTCCGTCATCTCCTCTGGGGCGAGTGCCGTAGTCACGTGTTCAAACCGCGGTAAATCGGTCTGATCAGCTAAGTTAAGCGTACAAAATTAGTCCCCCGGATATACTTTGTTTTTCCCCTTCCGTTGCCTGGCTTAACGCAGCTTGAAAGGAAAATTCCCTCAGTATTAAAAGTTAGACTTTACTTTCCCTGAAGCTGCGACTGCCCCCGACTTTCCTAAATTCCATTAAAAGATAAATAGAAATAGCTTAGTCTACCTGACTCTGCAGCTATTTGCATCCCCATTTTTTATTGATTCTCTCGAATACGTTATTTGTGAGGAGGGTTAGGGAGAGAAAAGGGTTAGTTGGAGTAAGCTTAGTTTTTACTTAACTGTACTTCGAAAGAACAGACTTACAAGTTAAGGGAGGAAATCGAAGAAATTGTTTTCATTACTCGAAGACAAAGAAAGGTTGACAGTGTCCAAATGACATTTTAGAAATAAAATACCAGCTTTGGATTTGTCAGCCACGTTAACCCTTACACTTCCGATTTCTCACCTCTCTTTTTTTTGACTGATGAAGTCTTCTGTTTTAAGCCAAAATTCATTCGGTTGGTGTTTTTTTTGTTTTTTACCTTTAAGTTTTATTTAATGTTTTCAGTATATAAATTATATCAGGTGTCCTTGCAAAAGTTTTGTCGGTTTGTATATCATGTTAATTTGGGTTCATTTTTTACCTGCTTGTGAAGGTGCATGTAGGTAAGTTGTATATCTTTTTGTAGCGTGTGCTTCGGCATCCATTATGCAAGACCTAACTATTTAAAAATCATAAAATGGATATCCGTCTCATGGTTCTGAGTGAAGCAGGTATACAAAAGTTTTTCGTGCCATTTTGCTTCACAAGTTCAAACCAGACCTCAAAGCGAGCCAGGTAACTCGTGACATTAAGCAGGCACGGGGCGAGGACATGGCTAATGAGCGCACAGTACAACGATGGTTAGCAACGTTTGGATAAGGAGATGAGAGTCCTCAAGGATAAGGAACGTAGCCGACGTCCTTCCAGGTGTGATGACGACCGTCTGAAAGCCTCGGTTGAAGCCGATCCAAGAAATACGGTGCGAGAAATTGCTGGAGAGCTCGACGTAAGCACTGCAACTGTTTCCCGGCATCGTGATTCAATCGGCCAGGTGAAAAAAGCTTGACAAGTGGGTGCCTCACGAGTCAAATAAACAACAACAGAATCGTTGACTGGAGGTCTGCTCTTCGATTGTCATAAGAAACAAAATCGATCCATTTCTTGACTGAATCATTGCGAGTAATGAAAAATGGCTCCTTTACGACTCGCAAACGGTCAGCACGGTGGCTCGGCAGAGAAAAGGTGCCTAACCACATTCCAGAAGCCAACCTCCACCCAAAGAAGGTCATGGTCACTGTCTGGTGGACGGCAACCGTTGTCATCCAGTATAACTTCTTGCAACTTGGCGAAGCAATCACAGCTGGAAGGTACTGTCGTGAATTAGACGTTGTTCATCACAAACTCTCCCAATGACAGCTGGCATTGGTCAATCGAAGAGGCCCGATCCTGCTCCACGACAATGGCCGTCCTCGTGTTGCAAATGTGACTCTTCAGAAACTGAACAGGTCGGGGTACAAAGTTCTCCCTCACCTAACCTATTCACCAAATCCTTCTCCCACAGACCCACCACCTCTTCATACACCTCAACAGCTTCCTCCATATGAAATCCTTCTCCAACCAAGCAGCAATTGAAGCTGCCTTCCAACAGTTCATCGACTCTAGAAATCCAGATTTTTTTAAAAAATGGTATAAATGCATTCGTAACTCTTTGGCAGAAGTGTATCGATTGTAATGGAACTGACTTTGGTTAATAAACCTCACGTTGATCAAAGATATGAAGTCTCATTGTTGCGGTAAAAAAAAACGACAAAAAACGACAAAACCTTTGTACCAACCGAATAAAATTTAGCTGTGACAGTGTTTATCAGGAAAAATTAAGGGTTATACTTAAAGTTAAAAATGTGTACATTAAAATTAAGAATTATAAAGTTCCCTTAAATGGCAACCCTTATGTTAAAAGATGAGTTCGTATACCTGTCGTTGTTGATGTTTGACGTTAACAGATTCTTGGAAAACAAGTCAAAGACAGAAAAGTATACGGCCAGTGAGCCTGATTATTTTAGAATTCTTAGTCAGATCACCTGAGTTTGCTTTCGTTAAAGATTAAACATCAAGTTGCTGTAATATAGGGTGAGGCATCCTTCCTAAAAAATAAATTAGAAAAGCTATCAGATCTGGCGCAGCACCTAAATTATCACTCCTTTTCTGTTTTTCATTATTATAGAAGCGAGTTTGATTATCTTGCCTGATTATAGGTTTTTATTCGCTAATACTAATATTTATTACGGTTCTACTTAATTAATCTTGTCACGGTAATATCGCAACATAGAAATAACCACGCAGTGTGTTGTGCGTGGCCAGGTACGTGGATCGTACTAAGATTTAAGGTTGTTAATCTCGAAAAACCTGCTTTTCATTGAGTTTTACACTTACAGGTTACTTTGGAATAAGGTGCGAGTTTATGAAAGATAAATGTTCATCCTCTCGGTGTTCAAATGGAGGGACCTGTATACAGATAGAAGCGGAATATCATTGTGTTTGTCCAGAAGGTAAGTAGAGCCACTGCTCATCTCCCTTAGTTGGTTTTAGTTTTCAAATAAAGCCTCTCTCTCTCTCTCTCCTCTCTCTCAGATCTCTCTCTCTCTCTCTCTCTCTCTCTCTCTCACGATGTCATATATCCCTCTATCTCTCTACCTGACGTCATATCTCGCTCTCTCTCTCTCTCTCTCTCTCTCTCTCTCTCTCTATCTGCTCTCTACTCTCTCTCTACTCTCTCTCGGTCTCTCTCTCTCTCTCTCTCTCTCTCTCTATCTCTCTCTAATCTCTCTCTCTCTCTCTCTCTCTCTCTAACTCTCTATCTCTCTCTACACTCATCTAACTCTCTCTACTCTCTCTCGTCTCACTCGTCCTCTCTCTCACTCTCTCTCTCCTCTACTCTCGTCTCTGCTCTCTCATCTCTGTCTACTCTACTCGACTTCTCTGATTCATATCATCTCTCTCTCTCTCCTCGCTCTCTCTCTCTCATCCTCATCTCTCTATCTCTCTCTCCTCTCTCTCTCTCTCTCTCTCTCTCTCTCTACCGATGTCAATATCTATCTATCCTCTATCTCTACATGACGTCCTCTCTCTCTCTCTCTCTCTCTCTCTCTCTCTCTCTCTCTCTCTTCTCTGCACTAACGCTGAAGAGAAGTAGCGTCAGGGTTACATCAGAAGGAGGAAATTAGCAGAGCGGTTTGGAAAGATGGAAACATCTGAGAAGTCAGCGAGCGAAAGTTTAAAAGAAATCGATGGCATCCACGAGAAGCTTTATGCATCACGTACAGGTCGAAAACCACCGACGAGCAGCAACCGCTGGGGCAGAGGGTTGTTAGCACTATTTTATGGTAAACTTTAACAGAAGGTTAGATGACTGAAGCACCCGCGTGCGCAAATTTCAGAATGGCTGGTTTGAAACTACTGAGGTGGTTAACTGTTTGCAGCGTCCACTTTCCGATACCAATCACTTATCTGTCTTCAAACAGCAAAGCTGCAAGTTATATTTAAACCGTATCCATAAAATCTCTTATATTAGACTCATATTCCCGTTCCAACAGTCTGCATTTAGCTAAATACCGGTCCTGTGTATTTGTTTCAATTTAAATTCAGTTCTCTTTACTCTCATGTAAAAGCGTAATTACACTATGACTGAAAGGGAGTTAACTCCGCCTTCTGGTCCATCTTTGGTGCTTTTATTAGTTATTACGATATCGCCAAAGTTTATTATTACTCCCCAGGTGGATGTTCACAACCACCATGGATACAAAAGCATTGATTAACTGGTTCTGTCGCCAGTGCTGGAGATGTATCTTCACATTGTAACACGCGAACGACGAACCCAGTGTTTAATATAAAATATTAAGATTGGGCAATACTTTTAGCCCACCCCTGTATGCAAGGTAACTCGAACTAGGGCGGTCTACAATGGAATGGAAGACAAGGTTTAAGTCGGGTCTTAGCTTCGCCCACCTGTTCTCCGTTTCCTGTCTTAGAAAACGTTTTCTCCATAATAGCGCGAGTTTTCACTTCTATTTGGCTTAACTTTAAATTAGTAATTAGTCAAATTTATTATGTGATTGTTAAATACAACGGTAATGTGTATTTGCCAGTAAAACACCGCACATGTCGACTTATTAATTCATACATTGAAATACAGAATATGTAGAGATGTTTCTTGTCCGGACATTTGTCACAGGCTCTTTTCCTTCATTGATTTAAAGTCCCCCTTTGCTTTAATAAATCTTCTTGATGGTTTGACCGCAGTTACATATAATACAGGACAGATCGGAAGTATGCTTTGGTTGGCGTTTGTTTATTTGTTTTGTAATTCTGGTTTGTCTTCATGCCTCAATTCTTTTGTCCAGAAACAAAAGAAGTCAACCTCAGTACATCGATTGATTCTTTAGGTTACAGTGGAACCGACTGTGATGTCGAGCTCGACGCCTGCACCAGTATGTCTTGCCCCAGGAATTCACAGTGCGTTTCTGTCGGTAGACTGGCATACTGTCGTTGTGGTCAGGGTAGTACTGTTTCAGGCACCGTATGTAAAGGTGAGTCTTGACATGATGTTTATGAACTTCTGTAATGTTTCAGCGAGGAGAGTCTACTGTGTACAGCTTCATTTTCCGGGATAGTTTGCAGCCACCCCGCTCCACGATTCCGTGCTCAGTCGATACAATGTGTCGCCGTCACCATCTTCCTTCGTCCTTGAAGGACAGCATCAGGAGAACCGAAGACCATCCCTTTTGCGACACTGACCTGGATCAAAGGCGCGATGGTTACTTTTGGCAGTGGTCAGGCACGCGCCTCGTTAACATGTTGTAAAAAGTGACTCTGCGTGGGTTGGTTAGTGTGTGTGTGTGTGTGTGCAACGTGTAAATGTGTCCGAGTGCGTGTGCGGTCAGAATTTGTGAGCTTGTGTGGTGATTAACTCCATAGACGGTTCCGTTTTTTGAAGCTAACCAAATTCTCAAATTAAAGGTAAGTAGTGACGCCTACCGATGGAAATGAGAGTTACAGGGTGATTACTGACACGTGAGAATTGTTTTTGTTCGGGGAAATTCTGAAAAGTGCTTACTCCGTTTACTGGTTAAAAACAACAACAACAAAAACATCCTTATATTTTGAATAAAATTATAAAAGACAAAAAAGTTTTAATTCTTGCTGAACATAAAATGCCGCATAAACACTTTCAGGTTGGTGCAGATTTTAACCTAAAATTAAATTAAATAATTAACTAAATAAAGCAAAATATTTAACCAATTTTATTAAATTAACTAAAGAAAAATGACTGGTTGTATTGTTATTATCTAATTAAAATGTCTACTTTCTTTGAAATGTTTAGAAATCATCAACTTATTTCAGATTAATTATTACCTTATGTATTTCAATGTTTTTGTTTTTATTCCAGCCACCTGTCTAGACCATGACCTTTTCTTTGATCCTCGAATTTCGCCAACTGGAACCTCAGCATCCAATTTCCTAGTGCTTCCAAAATCCAACGTATCCATCAGTCTCTGGGTTCGATTCGCTAAAGCGAAAAGTTCAGGAACTATCCTTGCACTGGACGTTAGCAGGTACGCTGCAATGATGTGGCCACAGCGAGAGTTTCTCGAAATGCTAAAAGAATTTTATAGGTCATAATAATAAAATCGAGAAACTGTTCACATATAAAGAATATTCCTGAAATATCTTTACCAAAGTCTGTTGCAGAATGAAAATCTGTTACTTAGAGTACTGGGATGATTGTGAAAGAACATTTGGAAAATATGCTTCAATAAAAAAAATAAGAAAATTTAAATGAAGTAAACTAGATACCTGAAGAATGTTTAGTTGTTAAAAATGAATAAAAATGTCTTTACTTCATAATAAAGAAAATGTATACAAATTAGTTTATCGCTTGACAAGTTTTTTTCATCAACGGTACAGGTGTTGGAGACGTAAATATCATTGTATTGTTGCTTTCCACATCGATGTCCACCAGGGAGATAATTCTAATAAAAAAAAAGAGTATAGTTCTGCGGCCGGCCCATAGGTAGCGTTTCCGATCCTGCGACTCGAAGGGTCTTAAAATCTTTTTAGTAGTTAAAAGTTTGTAGGTGTGCCAATAAGCTTGGGCCATCTTTTTTACCATATAATTGTTATATAAGACCTCGGGCGCTATAGCATTTGCATAAAGCAGCAAATACATAAGGATCGTTTGGTGGAAGCGAAATCTATGGAGAAGAGCTCAAGAGTTATCGTTCCATGACTGTTTCTTTGAGAACTAATTCCAAAATGAGAATTAAAAACTGCCGTCTAACACAGGTCAACGCTTTTGAAAAAAATGACTTATAAGTTAAAGATACAAGCAAAATTTTCTCTTGCTAATTTTGTAGTGGATGGGGAAAATAAACATACAGAAACTCATACTGGTTGATTTTTTTATTGTTGTGTTTTTTTTTACTTTTTCAGGTCTGGTTCACGTGAAAAAATTCTTGGGGTAACAGAACGACGAATTTCTTTTCAACATAAAGACATCAATTTTTCAAAAATTAAAATTAATGATGGACGTTGGCATTACATCGGATTGACGTGGACTTCCTCTGGAAGAGTGCACATCTTTTTAGACAGTTTTCAATCACAGGCTGCAACCTCCGCTATCAACTTCAGTTCCACAAGGTCAGTTATTTAATTTTGTTTTTATTTTAACTCCTATTATTCAGCTTCTACGTTGTTATGCACGATTATAAGTAATTATGGAAACAGAAAAACACTGGGCATAAATAACACGTGATAAGATAGCATAACGCTCCATGGTGCAGTCACGTGTTGATATAATGCACTGTGATTGGTTGTCATGCAAGAAATTAGAAAGTAGCACACCTGCAGAAAGTCTATAACAACAGTATTAGATTTATGGACTTAGTTTAGTTCGATCGATGGAGGTCGTGGTGTGAAGATAAGTACACCTATGAGCTCTTAAAGTGTTGATATTGTATTAATCCGGCATTCATGTATCTTTAGGTTCCAGTTAAATATTATTTCATCTTTCTAACTACCTTATTTTCCGTTTTATGTGTGCGTTTTGGCTTCAGGATCAATGTCAGTCTCGGTCAGAACTTTCACGGTTATGTCACGCAAGTGTACTTCTGGAACGACATTCTGACAGCTAACGAAATGCTGAATATGTCAGCTGACAAAGCCTACCTCCCACCTGATGAGCCATTCTGGTCTTGGTCAGGTTACCTGGTTGGTCAGGGCACAGAGCGTAGAACGCCGAGTCGCCTGCTGAAGCCAGTGTGTGAGCTAGGTATCTACGACCCTGGGTGTCGTCGACCAGGTGAGTGAATGTAAATTACAATAGGAGTGTTTATGGAAAACATCTATTACTTTCCATCGCTCAGAGTAGTTGAGATAGACAGGTAGGCAGAAGAACTCTTCAGGGATTAGTTCGCTATTCTTTTATTAGGTTGTTACAAAGGTTTTGTCGGTTTTTTTACCGCAACAGTGAGACTTCCCAACGAGTTACGAGCGCATTTACACCATTTTGAAAAAAAATATGGATTCCTGGAGTCAATGAACCGTTGAAAGGCAGCTTCAATTGCTGCTTGGTTGGAGAAGGATTTCATACGGAGGAAGCTGTCGAGGTGTTTGAGAAGGTGTAGTTGGAGAAGGAAAGTCTGTGGGAGGGGGTCTGGTGGAATAGGCTGAGTGAGGGAGAACTTCGTACCCCAACCTGTTCAGTTTCTTGAAGGGTCATGAGGACGGCCAATGTCGTGGAGCAGGATCGGTCCTCTTCGATTGACCAATGTTGGCTGTCGTTTGGTGAGTTTCTGATGAACAACGTCTAATTCACGACAGTACCTTTCAGCTGCGATGGTTTCGCCAAGTTGCAAGAAGTTATAGTGGACGACACCAGTTTCAGTTCACCAGGCAGTGACAATGATCTCCTTTTTGTTGGAGGTTGGGTTTTGGGAAGTGGTTAGGCGCCTTGTCTCTGCCGAGCCACCGTGCTGACCGTTTGCGATTGTCGTAAAGGATCCATTTTTCATCAGAGTTAATGATTCGGTCAAGGAATGGATCGATTTTGTTTCTTCTCTCTCTCTCTCTCTCTCTCTCTCCTTGATTACAAACGAATACTGTTTCGAAAACATTTCTTCTTCCACTTAGATCAGCAGCCGGCACAGAGTTTGTTTTTATCTGAGAAGTGTCAGCTACTGAAAAGCCTTCTTTGTGTTGTATTCATGAATATTTCTATTTATTGTAGACAAAACGCCACCCTTTTTCGATAATTGTAAGAAAAAGGATAGGATTAAGCTGAGTTATCATCGACTGCTGGACGTTCATCTTACCCCGCCACGCCACGATGGCTCGATTCTTCTGTCCAGTCATAAAGAAGGTATTTTTGGAGATTGTCATTCGTTTTCCTCATTTGTACAACACCTGTAAGCGACATCAACTTCAGGAATGGAGTTGGATGTTACTAGCGATCTTTATAGCAAAAGATGGAAAGTCTAAGGATGGTGTCGTGAAAGGGAAGTTTACGGATGAGCTTCTGGATCACCTTGTAACAGGCGATTTAAATTGTTTACCAGATTAGCGAAGCAAATGGCAGATAAACCTTAATGTTTCCAAGCGCAGATCATCATCCACAGATAGAATTAAATAAACCAGTGATTCGGCAGCCAGACTGGCCCACAATTAAACCAGCAGGGAAAAGAAAGACTTAAAAGCTATAACGGGTAATTTCTTAACACGTCTAAATTATTGTAATACTGTGTTATAGCCATTAGGTTTTAGTCACTGACCAGATGGTACTACAGCAGTCGGTGGTTCTGCATAAATAACTGGTTAGCGATCTTTAAGGTATGCTTGCTAAGGAGACAAGTGTCGTAGAGAATATTTAAAAGACTTTCATGATTAGTAATATAGATTATCAAGAATTGAGCTGTCGTCTTCGTGGCGACAGGAATGAAGTATCTAACACCTTCTCAAACCAGCGACTTGATAGTGCATAGGTTCAATAGCGCTTGTGGCGCATCTCGTCTGATATGATACTTTGGACGTTTAAATAGTCGCTCATAAACGATTATTTGTCATTTTTTGCCTTGCAAGCCAGAAAGTGACTAATTGGTGAAAATTTTTTTTAAAAAATTAAGAAAAAAAAACTGCAGTAAACTTTCTGTCTCTCCGACATTCTTTATCTACGGTAGCGTGCACTTTTGATTTACTTTTCCAGAGAATGTCTTATCGTGGGGCGCATATCCAGTGATTTACATCAGTAAAGATCAAGCTGGGAACTATGCAAGCTGCAGATCTAAATTGTACATCCAGTGTAAGTATCGAACAATAAGGCATTTACTGCCTACTAAATACTGGAGTTGATTCGTTGCAGTATACATCATCACCTGCTTTATTGGTGAACTGATTTATCTCTCTTCTTGGTGAATATTGCCGGAGGATTTCTACGAAAGTGTTATAGAACATAAACCAATTCATCAATAAAACGTGACCACGTTTCATTTAGTGAACACTTATTCCACCTGGTTTGGCTACACGTGCAGCCAAACGACTCACAGATTTCTTGATGCTATCCCGATGGAAAGACGCCTTTTGATTGCTCCGTAATCCACAACGGCACCGCCCCCTGTTCTACATCTAGATCACTGGCGAATCTTCGGTCTTGAAAAGCATCTTTCAACGGCCCAAAGCGGTGAAAATCAGATGGAGCAAAATCCGATCTGCCTGGAGGAGGATGCGACATTACAAAAGCTGGGTACACGTGCTATCACGAGACTCTGTTTTATGGGTGTCTGCCGTTTGCTTAGGAACCCAGCGAGCTCTCACTTTCTGGAAGTTCAAGTGTTCACGGAAAATGGCGTGGACACCCGCTTGCACTTATGCCAAATGGATTAGCAAGTATATCAGTACTCACTCGCCGGCTATCATGGAGAGCTGCATCTACCCACCTCGCCAATTATTTCTTTGTAAAAGTTTAAAAGCATTTTCTTCTTCTTCTTCTTCTTTTCAGATGGAAACTGTTCGTACAAAGATTACAGCAGCAGCGCCAGAGTCTGCAAGGATTCCCCCAAACACATCTGTGGCATCGACTGCAAAGGTTTAACGAACTCCAGCCATCCATTTCCCAAAATAAAAACGTGCGGGAAACTCGGCGTGTTTGACTGGAAGAGGCCCTTTGATATGTACGTGCTGCCACCTTGCGGCGGTAAGTTTAGTTACATCCTCTCGTGTCTTTCTAAACCCTTGACTGCTGGGTGGATCGCCGCCATTTGCGATATGAAGCCTTGACCCTGTGAGAGAAAAAAGTTCGCAACCACAATGATAACCATCTTGTCAAAACTGGTATTTAAAACATATATTATGGTACTAATTACTGAGATATTTAGACGAACAGCAAGGTAAATCTTGATCTCGCATCCATGCAACACATTATTGTTTCTTGAATCGTTAAATATATTGCTTTTTTTTTTTTTCGTTCTCTTTGGTTGGACCAATGGAGGAATGGCGGACCGGACTAAAACTTCTGGTGACAGTGGTCCATGGCGGTTGTTTACGAGACCGATTTCCTGCCCCCCCTTTTTTTTAGCAGCTATTTCATTGGCGTGAGGTCCAGAGAAACATCACCCGATCGCCATCAGATGACAGTCCGAGAGGGCGATTTACATTGATTACCTGTCAGTGTGATTATGGAAGACATACCGCTGATGTATCTCAAAATCAAATCTAAAATAAAAAGGAAAGGGAGAGGTTTTCCTAGTCTTCCTTCGTCCTCATCCCAACTCCTCTGTCTCTTGCAGTGGCGTGTGGTCCGGGAGCCTACCGCAGCCTGGCGGCCGGATATTGCGAGTTCTGTCCCCGAGGTCAGTATCAGAACCTGTCCAAGCAGTTGACCTGCGATTCCTGCCCCAGCGGAACCACGACTGCTGTCGTAGGCGCTGCCGGTCCGTCTTACTGCGTAGGTGAGCAATTTTCTAGAATTATTATTTTCTTTTTAAATACTTTCTGTTAAGAATAGACGAAATGGAAACGGGTAACCTTGCGGTTGCTTTTAGCGACGCCGGTAGGTGGGGTAACCATCTCGACAGCCAATAGAACATCACCCTGACCCGGGAGCAGAATTTTTTTTCCTAAATTACTTTTTAACTTAATTTTCAAGTGAGTTTATAAAGCGAAACGAAACTCAGACGTGTGTGATCTCTTCATCTTGCATTAAGTAGAACTGCACTCGTTAACAACTCCTTTTTTTTTTCCTTGAAAACACGAAAAATACCCAACAAAAACCTGCAACGTTTCTTCTGCTAAGGTGTAAGGTTCTTTCAAGAACACGACTCGAAGCGTAAATACATCAGTCTGGCTCAAACAAACTGTTATTCCAGAAAAGTGTTCCGCCGGACGGTTTTACAATATGCCGTCATCTTCGTGCGAGGTCTGTCCTAAAGGCTACTATCAGAATCTCACCGGACAAATCTACTGCCTGCCTTGTTCGGTGGGGAAAAAAACCAAGGAGGGCACAGGATCGGTCGACCCAATCAGTGTTAAGGAAGTTGATAATAGGGGGGGAAGAGAGAGAGAAATATAGAGAGATAGAGAGAGACTAGCGATGAGTCTAAGAGAGAGAGAGATCTAGAAGAGCGCCGAGAGCTATCTCTCTTCTCAGATGCCTCTCGAGTCGGCGATCTCCTAGAGATCCTGTGAGGTCTCTCTAGGGAGATGAGAGAAGGAGAGGTGAGACGGGATTGCGGGAGAGCGAAGTCTAGCGAGAGATAAGAGGTAGAGAGAGATAGAGCGAGAGAGAGAGAGAGAGAGCAGAGAGAGAGAGAGAGATAGAGAGAGATAGAGTCTAGAGATACGGAGGCTAGGGAGAGTAGAGCGGTGTAGCTGAGATCGGGAGAGAGAGAAAGATCAGATCTAGATCTCTATGGTCTATCGAAGATCTCTATCTATGCTATAGAATCCTCTATACTTAGCTCTATCTATCTCGTCTCTAGAGAGAATCGCCGTGTAAGAGAGCTCTCTCTAGGTGCTCTAGGATCTGTCGATAGCTCCATATTAGATCTCTCTATCTCTCTCTCTCTCTCAGTATCTCTCTCTGTGGCTCTCGCTGTCTCTCGCTAAATCTTCTATCTCTATCTCTATATCTAGATTCTCTAAGTATCTCTCTCTGTGGTGTCTCTCTCTTCTCTCACTCTCTGTCTCTCTCTCCTGTGTCTCTCTCTGCTATCGATCTCAGAGGATTCGAGATAGTCTCATCGATATCTCTCTCTCTCTCTCTCTCTATCTCTCTCTCTCTTCTCTCTCTCCTCTCTCTCTCTCTCTCTCTCCGTCTCTCTGTCTCTCCTCTCTCTGTGTCGCTCTCTGTCTCTCGCTCCATCTTCTCTCTTCTCTTCTCTCTCTCTTCTCTCTCTCTCTCTTCTCTTCTCTCTCTCTCTCTTCTCTCTCTCTCTCTCTCTCCGTCTATCTTGTCTCTTCTCTCTGTGTCTCTATCTGTCTCTCGCTCCATCTTCTCTCTCTCTCTCTCCGTCTCTCTGTCTCTCTCTCTGTGTCTTCTCTCTGTCTCTCGCTCCATCTTCTCTATCTCTCTCTCTCTCTCCCCCGTCTCTCTGTTCTCTCTGTGTGTCTCTCTCTGTCTCTCGCTCCATTCTCTCTCTCTTCTCTCTCTTCTCTCTCTCTCCGTCTCTCTGTCCTCTCTCTCTGTGTCTCTCTCTGTCTCTCGCTAATTCTTCTCCTCTCTCTCTCTATCTCTCTCTCTCTCTCTCTATCTCTCTCTCTTCTCTTCTCTCTCTCTCTCTCTCCGTTCTCCTGTTCTCTCTTCTGTGTCTCTCTCTGTCTCTCGCTCCATCTTCTCTCTCTCTCTCTCTTCTCCTACGTCTTCTCTCTCTGTGTTCTCTCTGTCTCTCGCTCCATCTTCTCTCTCTCTCTCTTATCTCTCTCTCTCTCCGTCTCTCTCTTCTGTTTGTCTCTCTGTCTCTCGCTCCATCTTCTCTCTCTCTCTCTCTCTCTCCTCCGTCTCTCTGTCTCTCTCTCTGTGTCTCTCTCTGTCTCTCGCTCCATCTTCTCTCTCTCTCTCTCTCCTCTCTCTCTCTCTCTCTCTCTCTCTCTCTCCTCTCTCTCTCTCTCTCCGTCTCTCTGTCTCTCTCTCTCTGGTCTCTCTCTGGTCTTCGCTCCATCTTCTCTCTCTCTCTCTCTCTCTCTCTCTCTTCTCTCTCTCTCTCTCTCTCTCTCTCTCTCTCCGTCTCTCTGTCTCTCTCTTCTGTGTCTCTCCTGTCTCTCGCTCTCTCTCTCGCTCGCTCCATCCTCTCTCTCCATATATATATATATGGATAACATTTCTAATTTATATTGTAGATGACTGCGGTTCTGGTAAACAACTAATAGAAAATGGTACGTGCTTTAATTGTTCTCGTGGCTCATACAAACCAAAAGGTTTTGACAAGACCTGTGTCGTCTGCCCACAAGGAAATACCACAGTTTACAGTGGATCCCAGTCTGTGGCGGACTGTAACATACGTAAGCAGTTTTTTTTTACCTGTTTTTACTAGGCTAGAACCTAAGCCATGGGCAGAAACACCAGAGTGACGTTAGTGTGGTCTCTGCTGCAGACTGTTTTTCATGTAAATCCAGACTGAACTACATTATTGAATGAGCGAATCTACTGAAAGCAAGTTATGGACAGGTGCCCCTCAACGCGGTCAACATCTTCAGCAATGAGAGATGCATCAACAACAGGGAATCTTTATCACTGTCGCACTTTTACGTCAGAAGGCGTCGTTCTAATGGCTTTTACCTTACTGGGGTATAACAAGATTTTAGGTTACAGCTTTAACCTTTAATAAAATCATTATTATTATTAGCGTACCTTTAATTTTATTTAACAACTTATTATTTAACCAACAGAGTTGTACTGAAAGATTAAAAATATATATATATATTTCTTTAAATACGTAAAAACCTGAAATGTTTCCTTGTTTGTTGGAAGAGGTAGCTTGGCTTAAATTTTCCGTCATTTAAATTCTCTCCACCTGGAGGAGTATTTTGAAATCTCCAGCTTTTAATATTTATTGTACATTTTTCCTTAGATAATTTAAACTATCATTAATTTTTAAAATGTCTATGGATGGCTGTGCTACGGTACTTCTGTCAAGTCGAATACAAACAATTTTACAAGCATCATCAGAGTTGTGCACAGTGCTTCTACGTCATGACTGTGCAAGATGTTTTTTATACTGTTCGTTATAGATTCTGATGTCACTGGCTCCTTTTTTCTCTGACTTTAAAATAAAAGAGTTGTCCCTGGAGTATCGATTAGAAAACCTTTCGTTGAGTTTTCATAATAAAACAGTTAATAACCGTTATAGAATTTTGAAGGGATCTATATCGCTTCGCATTTGGCTTATGCCTTACGCTATTTCACTGCGTGACCTTGCCACTTTCAGCTGACTGTGAGGAAGGCTGGTACCTGGACCTGAACAACACCCGTTGCTACCCTTGCCCACTCGGATCTTACCAGCCAGAAAAGTCGCAGTCTGAGTGCATTCAATGTCCACAAAACCATTCCACGCTCACGATCGCGGCGGCGAATTTCAGCGATTGCGAACGTAAGTGTTGCCACCTTCCGAACAATCGGTGTAACTTGTCCCCATGATTAGCAGTGAAGCCGTTCTGAATTTCTGCATACGCTAGAGGAACCAACAAACATGGCCCGGTGTTTGGCACTGTTCCTGGCTGCAAAGTGTCCCATTCCGGCTCGGACGTTTGTTATCTTAGAGGACTGTCTTTGGCGTGTCATCAGACCATCTAAAAATCGAAATAACTAACGTGTTCAACCATAGTGAATTTCCTTGCCGCCGCCAGTTCAGCTTGCCAAACTGGAGGTGTCTCGAGAGGAGAAGAAATCTAAGCATCAGAAACATCACTGCAAACTCCTTTTACGCTTCTTAATAAACGGTAATGACTATGTAAAACGACGATAATTCAGATTGTGCGATACGAGCGAGCGGTGAGTGGTGGAAACATTAAAGACATCAGTAAAGTTGGCATGGCAACATTTGTTAGCTTTCCCCCGGTGGCGATGGAGAAACAACGCGTCCCCAGTTGTCTTCTCCTACAGAGATTTACAAGGTGCTTGCCTCGCGTCAACGTTATTTTACATAGATCAGTATACTGCGCCTTAGAGCTTGAGAAGCAAGATTCGCATGTAAGTAAAGGCATTTCAGTCATATCATTAATGGTTCGACAGAAAATCCGAATTTAGATACGCGAGTCTCTCTGATCAGTAGTTCGCAACATTCTAAAATCAGACTATTCATGGAGATTCCTTCCTGAACAGTATAAGCGTCAATCTGCAACTGTGAATTCTTTTACACTCTGGCTTTTAGTCGTGTCAGATAATCAATAACTAATAACCTCTTATGTAAGACTAATAGAAAGTTGTCTGACGGCCATCAAGAATGTCAGATTCCAATAGAATTTTTAAAATCTCAGACATCAGAACTCATCATCGTGAATGTAAAAACCATCAATATTTGTTTTATTTATTTTGCCGAGATGTTGATCAGACAATTAGCAAAGAGGTGTCAAAAAATAGTCCGAAATCACTGCCTCCTTGGACACTCCAAACCCAGAGATATCATCGATTTTTGACTCGCCTGTCCTCCAGGCTACAATACACGAAATAAGTAAAATATTAATGCAAAACGGTGCCGATAGAAATTCAGAAACATAAAAATAAATATTAATACTAAAAAAGTTAATAAAAAGAAAAAAAATTCCAGGTTACTAAAAACAAATTTATATTAGCAGAGTAAACAAGCACATTGGCATCAGAATGATAATCAGTTTAAAGAAGAATTTTTCCATTTAAATTACTCGGGGAGAAATCATTGACTTTTCCAAAAATAACTAACGTTTTACCTCAATATTGTTTTCCAGAAATTTGCGAATCCGGCCATTACAGAAATAATGCCACCAACGAGTGCCAGCCGTGTCCTCCTGGACAATACCAGCCGGACCAGTTGAGCGACTTTTGTCTCACCTGTCCTCCTAATCACAGTACAGAGATCGGTGGATCTGTGTTAATCGAACGCAATGCAGATGTAAGTGTAATATTTGAGATATTTCGATTGATCCTATGCAAAACGGAAGAATAGGGAACGAATTCCTGTTGGCCAAAAAAAGATACATGGTTCATTTTCGCAATGGCATGGAGGTGATGAGCAGTACAAAAGGAGAAACGGTGTATAGAAATATTCACGAAAGATTTGATGACTGGAATACATACAAATTTCTGGTATTGAATGTATATTTTCAATTACTAGTGAATGCTTTCCCTGTTGTCTTCGAATTAATCTCGTCGGTAACATTATGACAATTAATGACCATTGTTTTCTGTAGTTTTCTGCCCTGAGGGTTTTGAAGAAAGCCTCGGAGGAAACAACAGTTGTGTCCCCTGTCCACGTGGTACCTACAGACACGACAGCGAAGATCAACGTTTCGATCGGTGCCAGCCTTGTGACAACGGTACCTCGACAATGAAAGAGGGCTCCACTAAAATCAGCGAGTGCAACATCAGTAAGAAAACCCTTTTCTGCTTCCTTAATTTTCCCAGGTTAATTACTCGGAGAGAAATCATTGACTTTTCCAAAAATAACTAACGTTTTACCTCAATATTGTTTTCCAGAAATTTGCGAATCCGGCCATTACAGAAATAATGCCACCAACGAGTGCCAGCCGTGTCCTCCTGGACAATACCAGCCGGACCAGTTGAGCGACTTTTGTCTCACCTGTCCTCCTAATCACAGTACAGAGATCGGTGGAGCTGTTAATCGAACGCAATGCAGATGTAAGTGTAATATTTGAGATATTTCGATTGATCCTATGCAAAACGGAAGAATAGGGAACGAATTCCTGTTGGCCAAAAAAAGATACATGGTTCATTTTCGCAATGGCATGGAGGTGATGAGCAGTACAAAGGAGAAACGGTGTATAGAAATATTCACGAAAGATTTGATGACTGGAATACATACAAATTTCTGGTATTGAATGTATATTTTCAATTACTAGTGAATGCTTTCCCTGTTGTCTTCGAATTAATCTCGTCGGTAACATTATGACAATTAATGACCATTGTTTTCTGTAGTTTTCTGCCCTGAGGGTTTTGAAGAAAGCCTCGGAGGAAACAACAGTTGTGTCCCCTGTCCACGTGGTACCTACAGAAACAACAGCGAAGATCAACGTTTCGATCGGTGCCAGCCTTGTGACAACGGTACCTCGACAATGAAAGAGGGCTCCACTAAAATCAGCGAGTGCAGCATCAGTAAGAAAACCGTTTTCTGCTTCCTTAATTTTCCCAGGTTAATTACGGAGGGAGAAATCATTGACTTTCCAAAAATAACTAACGTTTTACCTCTATATTGTTTTCCAGAAATTTGCGAATCCGGCCATTACAGAAATAATGCCACCAACGAGTGCCAGCCGTGTCCTCCTGGACAATACCAGCCGGACCAGTTGAGCGACTTTTGACTTTTGTCTCACCTGTCCTCCTAATCACAGTACAGAGATCGGTGGAGCTGTTAATCGAACGCAATGCAGATGTAAGTGTAATATTTGAGATATTTCGATTGATCCTATGCAAAACGGAAGAATAGGGAACGAATTCCTGTTGGCCAAAAAAAAGATACATGGTTCATTTTCGCAATGGCATGGAGGTGATGAGCAGTACAAAGGAGAAACGGGGTATAGAAATATTCACGAAAGATTTGATGACTGGAATACATACAAATGTCTGGTATTGAATGTATATTTTCAATTACTAGTGAATGCTTTCCCTGTTGTCTTCGAATTAATCTCGTCGGTAACATTATGACAATTAATGACCATTCTTTTCTGTAGTTTTCTGCCCTGAGGGTTTTGAAGAAAGCCTCGGAGGAAACAACAGTTGTGTCCCCTGTCCACGTGGTACCTACAGAAACAACAGCGAAGATCGACGTTTCGATCGGTGCCAGCCTTGTGACAACGGTACCTCGACAATGAAAGAGGGCTCCACTAAAATCAGCGAGTGCAGCATCAGTAAGAAAAACCGTTTTCTGCTTCCTTAATTTTCCCAGGTTAATTACTCGGAGAGAAATCATTGACTTTTCCAAAAATAACTAACGTTTTACCTCAATATTGTTTTCCAGAAATTTGCGAATCCGGCCATTACAGAAATAATGCCACCAACGAGTGCCAGCCGTGTCCTCCTGGACAATACCACCGGACCAGTTGAGCGACTTTTGTCTCACCCTGTCCTCCTAATCACAGTACAGAGATCGGTGGAGCTGTTAATCGAACGCAATGCAGATGTAAGTGTAATATTTGAGATATTTCGATTGATCCTATGCAAAACGGAAGAATAGGGAACGAATTCCTGTTGGCCAAACAAAAGATACATGGTTCATTTTCGCAATGGCATGGAGGTGATGAGCAGTACAAAGGAGAAACGGTGTATAGAAATATTCACGAAAGATTTGATGACTGGAATACATACAAATTTCTGGTATTGAATGTATATTTTCAATTACTAGTGAATGCTTTCCCTGTTGTCTTCGAATTAATGTCGTCGGTAACATTATGACAATTAATGACCATTGTTTTCTGTAGTTTTCTGCCCTGAGGGTTTTGAAGAAAGCCTCGGAGGAAACAACAGTTGTGTCCCCTGTCCACGTGGTACCTACAGAAACAACAGCGAAGATCGACGTTTCGATCGGTGCCAGCCTTGTGACAACGGTACCTCGACAATGAAAGAGGGCTCCACTAAAATCAGCGAGTGCAGCATCAGTAAGAAAACCGTTTTCTGCTTCCTTAATTTTCCCAGGTTAATTACTCGGAGAGAAATCATTGACTTTTCCAAAAATAACTAACGTTTTACCTCTATATTGTTTTCCAGAAATTTGCGAATCCGGCCATTACAGAAATAATGCCACCAACGAGTGCCAGCCGTGTCCTCCTGGACAATACCAGCCGGACCAGTTGAGCGACTTTTGTCTCACCTGTCCTCCTAATCACAGTACAGAGATCGGTGGAGCTGTTAATCGAACGCAATGCAGATGTAAGTGTAATATTTGAGATATTTCGATTGATCCTATGCAAAACGGAAGAATAGGGAACGAATTCCTGTTGGCCAAAAAAAGATACATGGTTCATTTTCGCAATGGCATGGAGGTGATGAGCAGTACAAAGGAGAAACGAGGTATAGAAATATTCACGAAAGATTTGATGACTGGAATACATACAAATGTCTGGTATTGAATGTATATTTTCAATTACTAGTGAATGCTTTCCCTGTTGTCTTCGAATTAATCTCGTCGGTAACATTATGACAATTAATGACCATTGTTTTCTGTAGTTTTCTGCCCTGAGGGTTTTGAAGAAAGCCTCGGAGGAAACAACAGTTGTGTCCCCTGTCCACGTGGTACCTACAGAAACAACAGCGAAGATCGACGTTTCGATCGGTGCCAGCCTTGTGACAACGGTACCTCGACAATGAAAGAGGGCTCCACTAAAATCAGCGAGTGCAGCATCAGTAAGAAAACCGTTTTCTGCTTCCTTAATTTTCCCAGGTTAATTACTCGGAGAGAAATCATTGACTTTTCCAAAAATAACTAACGTTTTACCTCTATATTGTTTTCCAGAAATTTGCGAATCCGGCCATTACAGAAATAATGCCACCAACGAGTGCCAGCCGTGTCCTCCTGGACAATACCAGCCGGACCAGTTGAGCGACTTTTGTCTCACCTGTCCTCCTAATCACAGTACAGAGATCGGTGGAGCTGTTAATCGAACGCAATGCAGATGTAAGTGTAATATTTGAGATATTTCGATTGATCCTATGCAAAACGGAAGAATAGGGAACGAATTCCTGTTGGCCAAAAAAGATACATGGTTCATTTTCGCAATGGCATGGAGGTGATGAGCAGTACAAAGGAGAAACGAGGTATAGAAATATTCACGAAAGATTTGATGACTGGAATACATACAAATGTCTGGTATTGAATGTATATTTTCAATTACTAGTGAATGCTTTCCCTGTTGTCTTCGAATTAATCTCGTCGGTAACATTATGACAATTAATGACCATTCTTTTCTGTAGTTTTCTGCCCTGAGGGTTTTGAAGAAAGCCTCGGAGGAAACAACAGTTGTGTCCCCTGTCCACGTGGTACCTACAGAAACAACAGCGAAGATCAACGTTTCGATCGGTGCCAGCCTTGTGACAACGGTACCTCGACAATGAAAGAGGGCTCCACTAAAATCAGCGAGTGCAGCATCAGTAAGAAAACCGTTTTCTGCTTCCTTAATTTTCCCAGGTTAATTACTCGGAGAGAAATCATTGACTATTCCATAAATAACTAACGTTTTACCTCAATATTGTTTTCCAGAAATTTGCGAATCCGGCCATTACAGAAATAATGCCACCAACGAGTGCCAGCCGTGTCCTCCTGGACAATACCAGCCGGACCAGTTGAGCGACTTTTGTCTCACCTGTCCTCCTAATCACAGTACAGAGATCGGTGGAGCTGTTAATCGAACGCAATGCAGATGTAAGTGTAATATTTGAGATATTTCGTTTGATCCTTTTGAAATTATTCCATTAGAAATTCTCTGTATAACAGTTCTTTTATGTTTTAGATAATTACCGAAGAACAATGATAAATGTTAAATGCAGTGGTGAAAAGTAAATGTTTTGTATTTTTTTCAATATAATGTTCATAATAATAACTTTCCTTAATATGGTATTCGATTACCCGTTCTTCATTTTCTCCTTTGTGTTGAAATCGCCCTATATCTATGACTGTTGGTAATTATACTCTCAGGTAAGGTTTTCCTGTTACATTTTATTATTTTGGTTTTGTTGATTTTGAAAAAGGAAATAGTTTAGAACTTTTTTTTGAAAAATGATTACTTTGTTCATGTGTCGAACGTTATGCTTCCATATCAATCAGAGATAAGAGATATTTGCATAATTAGGAGGGGGAAGAGCTGTGGTAGAATATTTGCAATTAAATACTTGTCTTTGCGTGAATGGAGAAAGTTTTTTTTTTCTAAAACATTTGGCTCTGTTTCTACTGAAAGTTAAATATCTTATATATTTTTAAATACTGCCTTAGTGCGGATAGAGAATTGAACTGCTTTTTTTTTCATGTCATCTCTCTCTGTCTTGAATGAATATGGCAACAAGGTAAGTAGTAGTTCTGCAGATTCTGTAGTTTAATAGGATGTTGAAATAACTGAGTTTGCAGCAGATACAAGCAAAAAATATCATACTGATTGCATTGGAATGGAAATAAATGATGTAGTCGCCGAGCTGTTGTCAAACATCTGGGAAATTCTCAATGTCTAAACACGAACCTGCACAATATATATATAGTCTTTAAATTATAATTTTAATTAATTCTGATGGAAGAATTAGGCCATTTTTGAATAAAAGGCTAAAATCATGAATCTCGATTTAAATAAGTGATTTCCCTAATTAAAAGTCGTCTTATGCTTGCCATTCTGACAAGTCTTATTAGGTCGACGTGCACCAGTCTCTACAACGGAAATAGATTTTTCGAAAGGGGAGGCAACTCTGGTAAGAAAGTTAAGTGAAACTAGAGAACGTTGTATATCCCGCACCACGAAGAATCCGGCACTTCCAACTTCGGCTGGGACATTTTCAGATGTGGGATATAAAACTCACCAGACACTCACACCACCCCACACCCCCCACCCTTCCCGGGGAAGAAATTAATAGCAGTCTGAAGATTGGCGGACTTTAAACAAATGTAACCGAGCCATGTCGTTCCTTTATTTTTAGTTATGTGCGGTCCAGGTGAGTACCAGACAAAAGACGAGGTGTGCATTGAGTGCCCGGTGGGGCAATACCAAGACAGGCGAGGCCAGAAAACGTGTCAGCTTTGTCCAGACAACGCAACCACCACGAATAAGGGGTCGACCAGCTGCTCACGTGAGTCCTCTTGTGCGATGTCGTTTAAGCTCAGTATCCGCGTGAGCATCAGTCATGCGAAACCACTAATGGGAACGGCAGCAGGTCACTTCGTGGATTTGGGAGTATTGTTGGTGTGCTCTCTTTAGAATGCGAAACCTATAGCTGAATACAGTAGCCATGGGTAAAATTCTGTTTCTGTTACTAAACAAAGGGTACTTTTGATACATCTGTGCGAGTTAGGGGTAAGTATTTAGATGAGTACTGAATGGACCACTCTTACTGAACCTGAGAACGCGCTTTGTTTTATTTCTGCAGTATTATTTTTATTGAATTTTGTTGCGCTTTAAAACTATTTTAAAATACACTTCGTAGTTAAATGAGGTTTTCATGCAGGTGCGTCTAATTTAAATTGCAATAAAACCTGTACAAAATTCTCAATTTGTCTGTATTTTAGCTCTCTGCTATCGTGGCTATCAGCTAGACGCCGCAGGTCTTACCTGTGACCTGTGCCCACTCGGTACGTACAAGAACACCACGGCAAGTGATGTTGGATGCAGCAACTGCACCCCGGGATTTACAACCACAATTAGAGGTGCAACGGAAGAAAGCGATTGCGACGTTCGTAAGTCTTCGGTTTGCGAGAACCCTTCCACTTATCTTTCCCCGCATCGTTCTACAGTATTCTCGTCAAGATCAGACCCTCTCCCTTCTCTCCTATTGTTATAGCCCCAGGAGATTTTCCTGTAGTACCCCTCTTTCAGGGTGTTGGGAATCTTATTTCGGCAGTGTGCAGGTAGGTTTCGTTCCTTTTTGTTTGCGTCAACGCTGCCGTATGTCCCGCATGTCAATAATGCACGACTTAGCGCGAACAAAACTTCCACCTCAGTAACCATCTTTCACAGTCTGACTTAATAACTACAGGCTTATTCCGTGGAAAAGTAGCTCATTGCTTACATCATTTGCAGGCGAAACATCCACGCATCTATGATAACAGTCTTATTTGCCAACGTTTTCTTCAATAAAAATAACGGCTGAGCGAGTGTAAAGTCCCTGTCGCCGAATTCGGGTTTGTTAAGGTGCTGGCTGTCAGCTGACGAGCAGAAGTCCGTCCTCCCCCAGTCTCTTTCGCGTTCAGGCGCAGACAACTACAGGCCGGCTTGACCGAGAAGATAACAGATCGTCTTGTCCGTCGTGGGGCAGCAGCGGCGGCGGCCTCTGTTTGCTTCCGCGATGGTCTATATATTTCTTTGATCTGGGGGAGCCTCCATTAAGCCATATAACCATCAACGACCTCCAAGACAAACATCGGGCGATGGCATAACACGTGCTTGGCGAAACTGTACAGTGATATTGTGCATATAGCCGTTTGGCCTCATCTGTACCCCGACCACACCTTCGGACCAGCAGCTTTCAAGGTGAAACCAGGTGTAACATTGTTTTCGAAAGCGTTCATCAGTAGGGCGGGATTCAAAGATACCGATAGCTTACATTTTCTCTCTGTTTATAGATATAAGCTAAATAGGTTTTTAAATGAGTTCATAGTAACTTAGAAAGTGGTAACAGTTTGACTTTTTGACCCCACACCCCCCCCCGTTTGCAAATTATATTTCCGTATTCAGAGGTTAGAAAATAGCTTTATTCCATGTCTCTCTTCCTAGCCTAAGATAATTAGCTATAGTTGGCTTGTTTCAGGCTGACAGCCGTAGGTACATATGGGGGTCACTGGTCTTAAACCCCTTTTCGTTACCCTGAAAGAACACAGTCCCATCACTTTAATTTGTAAATTCGGATGAAGAGATTAATCGGTTATGATGGACCTCGCGCCTTGATCGCCTACTGCCAACTAACTGTCCGCCAAAGTCAATCTAAAAGTCGTCATCTTCTTTCTCTCTTTCTGTCTAAGTTGACTGCCACCCAGGCTTTTATCAAAGCACAGGAAGAAATCGTTGTCTTGCATGCCCGGTAGGAACTTATCAGCCGGAAAGAGCGCAACCGGGCTGTATTGGGTGCCCTGAGAACACAACGACTTACCTCCTGAACTCTCGCACTACCTCCAAATCCTTTTGTAAAGGTGAGTCAGCCATTCTGTACTCTGCAGACAGATCCAACCTCTCCACACTAAAGAAACTAACACCTGTTTATTAACTAAGTAATTCAGCAACCTCCGATCCCCAGTGCCATCCATCTACTGATGGTAAAAAGGAAAAAAAAACAACAACTGTAGTTTTGTTCTTGAAAATAACATGACATTTAGCAAAATTCTGTCGATTTATCTTAGTAAAAACTCAAACACTTTACCGGAGTTAAGGTCTTCTTTTAAAAATCTACCTGAGACCGTCACACCTCCAACCAGAGATAGTAATTCAAATAGTGCATACATTATTCGAAACCAGCTAATTTCCCCTTCTGCTGAGGTAGGAAACAGCCAAAAGCAGAAATAGATTATTTATTATTTTTAAAATTTCGTTTTTGTCCCTCTCTCCCCCCCACCAACAACTTTCAGTGGCCTGTCCAGACGGAACCCAGTTCGACTACGGGACTTCCTGTACAGACTGTCCGGTCGGCCAGTATAGGGACGGTAACGAGAGCCAGTTCTGTCTTAATTGTCCGGCCACCTACACAACAATCGGGGAGAAGTCAACGTCCAGAACTAATTGCGTCCCCACTCCTCCAGGTAAAGTAAGGTTTGACTCACTACCGTTTACGGCCAACATCTGTTTGTTTTCCTGGTTTTTGGCCGCACGTCCCGTAGGTTTTAACGTCTTGGTGATTTCCTGACGTTTGACCGATGACAGCTTCCGTTTTACCGTTATTATTATTATTATTTTTTTTTAACTTTGAAGGCTACCACTAGTACACCTATCTCTTGTTTATTCCTCACAGGTAGATCACAGATGGGCCGCGAAGTAGAAGACATAATTCTGGTACTGAATTACTATTTCAGTAGCTGCGCCCAACGAAGTCTCAGACCTTTCCGGAAAAACCTGTTAAGACAAATGTTCTATATACTAAACATACTGGCGAAGATATGGAAAGGCTTTTGCTCGGTTCACTGTTCCCAAGACAATATCATTGTGCTTGGCATCGAATGCGATTCAACTTCAGGAAGACGAAGAAGAACAGTTTTACCATTTCCAGGGAACGTGTCCTTGCGGTTTAAAAGCGTGAAGTGAGTAGCTAACACCCTGACAGGTCAGCAGGTTCCACAACCAAATTGGCTCTTTTTTTTTTTTTTTTTTGTCTTTTCTAAAACTCGAAAAATAATTAACGTCTTGCTTCTCACCACACCTTCTGTCCCGTGTCTGTGTTCTCTCCGTCGGTGCCGCTGAAAAGCTCGATTTGTTTTCTCTCAGAAGCATCATCATCAACCACTGAACAGTTTCTTCGTTCTTTGTCGTCGTCTATTCCAGGAAGTTGGTCGAGAAGAACAAGAGGCGCGATGTCTTCCGAACTCCGAAAGAAGTGATGAAGCAGCACTGTACACAAAACTACTTCATGTACAGCAAGGTAAAAAAAAAACAAAACAACTATTTAACTCTTGCAAGGACAGATCTGTTTTAGAACTTCTTTTTTTTATCAGAGATGACTGAAACAGTAATGTTGTCAGGTTCAGCGGGCAAGACCGCCTTACTTCTCCCAATAACGATGACAGGATGAGGAAGAGGCCATACGTTTCATTCCTCGATGGCTTTAGCGGGAATAAGGATTGTGATCGCATTTTTCGTTAGCCATGCGCACCAAAAATGTATGCGAGCCTCTATTATTATTATTTTTTTTTTATTATTATTTTTTCTCTCTCTCCCTCGTTTTCGTTTCAACAGCATGAAACCTCCTTAGCCGGTACAATCTACCACGAAACGTAGGGTTAATTCGCTGAACACGATCTAATATTATGCGCGAAATAGAAACGGTTTTGAACATTATTCAGAAAGACCATTTCTGCTTCGGCAGCGGTGACTGCAATAAAACCGTTGCCGAGTCAGTATCATTCAGGCGATGGAGGAATTGAAGTCATAATGTGAAAATAGAACAGTTTTAGACAATAACCGAACATCAACAGTTATTAAGGCTAGGTAATGAGTACGGCAATTTAAAGAGTAAAGTAAAATTAATGATAATAATAACAACTTCCGTCTTATTTTCGAGTTATTTCCCCTGATATTTTTATCCTACATAAATCTTTTTGGCAGCCATTCCCGGGAACAACAAATAAACAAAATGCCATAGATCTCTTTTACTTCGCGACTGAGCAAACTTTTAAAAGTTCCATCAACCGTCTACGCCACCTGGTTGCCACAGCAGAAAGTAACCTAGGGTATTTAATATATTTGGCAGTCTAACAGCGAGCATTCTAACTACCTCGGTCTGAACTCATAAGAAACAATTATACATGGAAAGTAGTATTATTCAAGGAAAAAAATCTTCGCTTTGTTGTTATAGTTTACTATTAGTGTTGGTTGGGGTTGTCGTCTTTATTCTACACGATCGGGATTGGAAAAATGCATCCTTCTGCAGAGAATTCCGATTTATTGCCTTTGTTTAATATGCCATCCAGGTCAACTGCAGCTATGGCGATCACCGTATTACTAATGAATATGATGTCAATATTATACAAGTGTTTTTTGGTCATTGCGAATGTTATTACGTATTTGAGAACAAGAGCCGGAGAATCCCAGAGGTGTATTCGCATCATGGGTCCTGCCATTTGCAAGCTTTCACTTTCAATATGTAATAAGATAAACAGTTTTCGGTATCGCATAGCAAAGCTCATGGAGATGCTTACGGACTGGGATTTTAACTGCGGTTGTGCGAATAATAGATAACTAATCTTCGGCATAAATTACCACCGGAGTTTTTCTTCATACCAGATCGAAGGTACTAATAAGATGTGGAATCGGTAGGACTTCGACGGTAGAGTCGAATCCTGTACAGCCATCGCGTTGCGCATGCTCAAACACAGGCCGCTTGGCGCGTTCTGGTCGGTCCTTAACACGTGGTTAGCTTCTTTTAGAAAAGGGAAGCCGTGTCATCCTGCTGCGGCAGACATGCATCATGGCAGCCTCCTGAATCAAGCTCAGCGTTTTCTGAGGATGGCTAGGCAGCCAGTCTTGCTTCTGGATGTCGCTCTATTTGACATAAAACCGTCGAAATAACCCTGACGAGACAAATTCTCCCACCTGCCAAACGGCTGGCGTTCACACACCTGTCATTTCTCTGTGCGCAGGTAAACAGATATGAACTTGATGGCTGCTCTCTGAAAACTGTTTGTTACCCAGGCGAATTCGTCAACTCTGCTGGTGTCTGCGGTGAGTGTTAATGAAATCAATCGGTTATCGACAAGCTGGAAGTAACTTGTGGTGTTGTTGAATGTATAATTAATATAAGTCTGGTTTTAATCATACGTGCGTTTATTCCAGTGCCATGTAGGCTGGGATTGTACTTGGCTACAAGTGAACAGCGGTGCGTACTCTGCCCGAAAGGTACCTACAGAGAGAGCTCAACGCAAGTTTCATGTCAGAAATGTCCAGCATCTTCATCAACGAAAGGCCCTGGTTCAAATTCATCTGCAGACTGCAAAGGCGAGTAGATTATTGATTAGAGAGGGATTAAAAAATTAGTAACGACTACTTTCACTTCACATTTATCGAGGTAAAAAATGACGGATTTCGTGATTCTCAACCCTGGTTTCTGTAGAGAACAGAATCGTCGCGTTATTTAGACGGAGTTTATACCGACATAAGCGACAAAGCAGGTCGCTCCGCTTGATGGATTATATTTTAATTACCTGTCGCACACACCGCACTGCCCAGCTGATGCTTCGGTTAGTCTGAGAAACATCTGTGTTTTGTTTACATCAACAACGGAATGAAGCTGTGAACTTAATGGTCTTTTAAAATTACAAATTGTCCATAATTTGAACAATTCACACCTGTGCGGCTAGGACTCTGGACCTCCCAGGGTGGTGGTGGTGGTGGTGTGGTTTAGGGGAGAAAAGCAATTTCTAATTTCAACACTAAATATAGTTATAAATAATACCGAACTTAAACCGAGGGATTTTTTTCTCAATTACTTATCCGCTCAACTTGTATGCAAATTTGTTTTCATTAATTCTGGTTTCTTTGCTTTGTAAAAATATTCTTAAAATTATGGATAACGAGAGTGGGCCTAAACTCAGATATGGTCTAGCATCTGAATATGGTAACGTTACGGTTGTACTTTCCAAAAGCTTTCTGGCTCGGATACATTACGAGATCTACTGGACGTATCGCAAAAGTTGCAGCCTCGTTTGCTTCTCCAAGATAACTGGAGTTGTTTCCCTTGTTTCGAAACTGTTGTTGTTGTTTTTGTTTTTTTTAAATTTTTTTTTCTTCTTTATCTCCCTTCTAGATCCCTGTTTGATAGACACGGACTACTGTCAGAATCACGGTGTGTGTACACCTGTGGATGGCCATTTTGTCTGTACGTGCAAAGACGGTTTTCACGGAGAAAGTTGTGAACGCTACCAAAGTAGGTGCATGCCACGTTTTGCTTTAGCACTCTGACGCGCAATGAAATAATCGCGAACGCTCTGGATGTAAAATCACGTGCAAACTGGGAAGTTGAACACCAAGGGGTTAAATGTGAACGTCGGGTGGCACCATCGCCACAGGCTCCCATCTTCTGGTGGCCAACGACGGCTCCCCTGTACCGTCTACCGTCTTCCATATAGCTGAACTTATCTACAGCCTGCTGGATGACGGCACCGCGCACCCTAACCGCCCTTTATCGCATTTCCTTGAACCCTTTTGTTGTTGTTTTTTTTCTTCCGGTTTTATCATTTCACACCCAAAACCCACACGTGCTCGTTCTTCAGATTGGCGTGGTTTGGTTTTGGGAGGCGGAAAATTATGCCCGCAGTCTCCTGGGTGAGACAGTTATCTTGCGGAGATCACGTGATATCCTAACAAATTGACCTACCCCCACCCCTTTATTTGTGACGCGCAGATTTGTCGACTCTGGGGCGGGCGGTCATCTGCTTCGTGCATTATTATTCTTCGTTCTTCCAGCAATTCACCCAAACCAGAAAGCCGCCGTTGGTTTACGGTCGCAGCCGGTATAGGAATGGTTTTGTTCCTCTCTACACCCTCTTGAAAAACCGGTTCCGTTGTCAATCCTTAGTTCACTGGCAGGGGGAATGTGGTGCGTTAATTCTTTCCCAACCTTATCCCGCTGGCTTCCGGGAATTTAGGAAAGGAATCGATTTGTGTTGGTGTTCCTACGTTATCCGTTCAGTTGGCTGACGTTCTTGGTGCTGTGGTATAGCCCCATGGCTTTTGCTTTTCGACCACTTCTTCCCTTGTGGCAGTGGAGCGACCATCTGGACTTCGGTCCGCTTGTTATAGTCCACATCAATCACATATTCGCTGCAGTTTGTGTCAGCCACTGACGTTTCCCAAGATGGGGCAAACTTCCGCTTCAACCTACTGACATGGCGCGTGGGCGATAGTCGGTGAATTCTGTCTTTCTCGACCATTTTCGAGAGCATCAATTCGATCGTCAAGTTCTACACTTGCTGCCTAGTGACATTTTTACCTGATCTGTACCCCGATATCTTCCCAGGTTGCTTTTCTTGTCTCTCTTACTATTCATGTTCTTATTCTGAATTTTCCTCGCTCCTTCGAGGTCCTGTTTAACACTTATTTTACTAAGGGCCGATGAATCTCAGGTACAAAGAAGACGGGCTAATACTGTCAAGCGTAAGTAAACTTTGACTTATTCCCTCTCATCTAAGCCAAACCGACCGTGATAATGGTGCTGAATGGCAGCTATTATTTCACTGTCAAACGGAAGTGCTTCCGTCTGTTCAAAAACTTACCTTTATATATTTGCAGCTCGTTCGGACACAACTGACAAGTTAATTAAAGTGATTATCGGAACAGTTGCGGGGATAGTTATCTATGTGCTCATCATAGCCGGAGTCATGGTCGCTCTGAGGTACTGTATCTGCATTTTTCACCTCTAAAAGTCAGGGGTTTAGGCGAAACAGGAGAAAAAAAATCTCGAACATATTTAAGTTCCACCGACACATGCACAATGCACCTTTACGTATTATCGTGAAGCCTGACATCACGATCCGAGATCTCATCGCTAACGTTTAAGAAAACTGCGAACAGTGTGAAAAGTTGACTATTAAAAATAACTGGGTTTAGTTTAGCAAACAAAAGCTGGAA